>JAADYK010000490.1:0-19020 GCA_023338225.1 Halophytophthora batemanensis
GGACCTCCGGCAGACGTTGCATGGAGTGGTGTCAGTCGCAACGGCCCCCGCGTTGCCGGCGAAGTGGTGACCAAGCGAGCACAAGAACTGGGCCTTGTCGTCGAGCTTGAGCCATCCCGTGCTGACCAAGCGGGTCCCGAGGTCTCCAGCTGCTTGTAGATGGCGTCATCGTCATGCCGCGATTTGTGGGACTTGCGCTGCCTGGGCAGTGGCCACAGATTGTTCTTGGGGCCATAGTGTTGATGACGTTCAAGGACATTATCATCGGCAACTCAGACACGTTCGACAGTCTGCACGAGAATGAGGTTCGCCAGTTCCAAGCCTGACCGCATCTGTGTGCGTGTGCGTCCCGTCGCGTCTGACAGAGGTGGACAAGTTGTCGCTGCTGCAGCTCATGGAGTAGCTCTTCCAGCCCACTCACCACCTGATCATTAGCGTGGAGTTCGATGCCAAGCTGCAGGAGATTGATGGAAGCAAGGTGAAGCTGGAGATCTCTACTTCGTCGAGACTTCGGTCAAGACCGCGCTCAATGTGGAGCAGGTACACAGGGCAGCATCGTTCACGACTGGCCAGAAGATGCTGTGACCTCCTCCCCTCACTCAGTGCGTCAGTCTGCGACTGTGCTTATTGGCATGCGTTCACACTGACAGCCACCACCAGACGCGTAAGTCGTCGGTCGCGAATCGCGTGTTCACCGACGCAGGCGCCGATCGGAGTGCAGCCAGGTCCGGCTGCTGAGGAGCCTAAACTCCCGCAAGTGCGTTTGGTTCTGTCGGCTCCGCCTTTTGCATCTGGCCTCCGCTTCCGCTTCTGCGCCTGGGTATCTCCAGTCTGCTGTGGTCCCCTGTTGCTGCGGCCGGGAAGGGCGAGACCAGCAAACGTCCTTCCCACGAAGCTACCACTTTCGCGCAAGTGCTGGGCATTGTAGCAGCGCGTGGGGGGAAGAAGAGCAGCTCCGTTTGCTGTTATTGCGTCAGTGTCAGTGTCGGTGTCGGCCAAGCGCTCAGTCCGTCGCGTCCGAATCTCTCTGCTTGCACGCCGCCTGGTCCAGCAGCTCGTGCACCCACTCGCCAATGGAGCTGTCGCCTGCGGCCGGACAGTGCGCGTAGTGCGTGTGCAGACACTTGGCCGCGGGAAACGAGCGGGTGCCGCCGATGTCCGCGTCGCGCAGGAAAAGCTCCCAGCGCCGCGCCGCGCGCGCGCGGTGGCTCTGTGCCATGCGCTCCTTGGCGGCCTTGCTGGCGTCCAGACGATGCAGTCCCGGATCTTTCCACGTTTCGCCGGTTTCAGAAACCCGTGGGAAATCTGAATGTGGAAAGATCCCATGCGCAAAAGATCTCTGAAAGGAGCAGGCGCTGGAGCAGGCGCTGGAGCTGGAGGCGCGCACGAGGCCACTCGTGCTCGAGCACTTCTCAAGTCTCCAGCCACCGCCGACGTCTGCAGCAAGCCGCTCCTCTCACCGCCTTCGCACCATGATGAGTGTCGGGTCCGTGTCCGCGCCGCCGCCGCTGAGCTCCAAGATCGCCATCCCTAGCGGCGTCGACGCCTTCGCCGCGACAGTTAGTCCGCGAGGTGTTGACCTGGAGGACCGCCTGGATTGCTCGCTCGGTAAGCATCGGTGCTTTTAGCTCCGAGCACTTTCGTCCGGACTCTACTGCGGTTGCTAACGCTAGAGCTGTGGGGTGATGCATTGGCTCATGTGTCGTAGATGCATTGATCAAGGAGCGGCGGAAGGAGCACAAGCTGGCCAAGAAGAGCGAAAAGCAGGAGGAGGAGGCCAAGACCAAGCGCAAACACGACAAGCCGCAGCAGCAAAAGAAGATGCAGCAGCAGCAGCAACAGCGCAAGCACAAGCAGGTCGCGGGCATCAAGCACGGCCAGGCGCAGAAGCGCAAGGCGCTCGTGAACAAGAACCGCGGACTGCCAGCTCTGCCTCCCGCGGGCAAGCACGCCAACCACAAGAACGGCGGCAAGCAGTTGTCCACCAAAGGGAAGACGAGCATTGAAGCCACCACGGCCATGATGCGTCGTCAGATGCGGGCGCTGCGGACGTCCGAGGTGCCAGAGCGCCTCGTTGTGAGCCCCAAGGCAACCAAGAACACCCAGAAGCAAAGGCTGTTCGACCAGCAGACGAAGCGGAAGACGGGAGCACCGCAGACTCGGAAGAGCGTCGTGCAGGCTCGCCAGACTCGTCGGAGTCCTCCCAAGAACGCGAAAGGCCCTGCGAAAGCTCCAGCGCGGCAGGTAACGCGTACCAACGACAAGAAGACGAAGCTCAAGATCACCGTCACTGCCAAAGCCTACAATAACAAGAAGGCACAGCGACAGCAGACCAAGGGCTTGCAGAAGGTGCTGCTGCCCGGGAAGGTGTCCCAGGCGTTCATGCGGAAGCAGGCTTCAGCACAAAAGCCCACGAAACGCACCAAGAACTGGAAGGCGGCAGCAGGCAAGCCAGTCCAGGTTGTACGCCAACCATTCGGCCAGCGGAAGAAGAAGAACTGAGCCCCTGCTCGACACGGGAGCGCTCTCTATATCTTTTGTGCTCTTGCACGCCCAGCATGCATTGCTTTCTCGTTGGATCGCCGCTGTCGACCCGCCTTCCGTTTTTGCTGTCGCGCAGTGGGAAGTGTCACTCACAGCTCAAGATGGGGTGGCCCCTGCTCTATGAATACCTCGGTGGCTCTGGCGCTGCATTCTTGGGGCGGTTCCATGACGATGGCGATCCTTGCATCGGATTCACTCCAGGGTCAAGCGCGCGAGCACCGTCTCCTTGCCCAGCAGCTCAATGGTGTCTCCAAGACCAGCCCCAACGTCCATGCCCGTCAAGTAGTAGCGAATCGGCATCAGGACCCTGCAGACAGATAGTCGACAACAATCACATACTCAGCAAGTCGTTCAAGTGTCTGCATAGCCCTGTTGGGTCTGAGAATGGAGCAGGAATGCGTACTTCTTGAGCCCCAGCTTGCGGCTCTTGGCCACAGCCTTGATGCTCTTGGTGATGATGTCCTGTGTGCAACCACGTCAAAAAGCGTGAGACAAAGTACCAGCTGCTCGCTTTTGCTGAAGATTCGGGTGGCGTACCGGCGTGAACTCCTCGTCCGAGAGCTCGCGCAAGTTCGCGCACACGTCAGCAACGAGCTCCGGCGTGGTCTCGTCGATGAACTTGGCCTTCATCTTCTCAGCCACGGGAGAGCTCAGGTCTGGGCTCGCGAAGAACGGCACACAAAGCGGTCCGAACTCCGGGAGAACGCTGACTCGTTCCTGAGCGAGAACACCAACGAGCGACGTGATGCAGTTTGTAAGCGCGAGATACACCACAGCTCTATGCGATTGCGAGACAATCGTGCTACCTTCATGAGATCCATGGATCGCCAGACATAGTCGAGACCGAACTTGTCCACCAGATCAGTGGGTGTGATCGGCAAGCCTACATCTTGAAGAGTGGAAGCGATCATGGGCACCACATCATCCACCACGGCCCGCTTATGCTCGTCCGTGGCTGTCTCCTCCGCGAAGAGTGAGCGCACGTGACGTGAGTTGATCCAGCGCAGCCGCTCCACGTTCACGACGGAGCCCGCCTTGTTCACGTGGTCGATGGAAAACTGCAGCGACCAATCCAATCAAAGGCATACAGCACGTCAGTTCCAGTGAACCAAAGCGTACGTGGCGGCACCGATAATGTGTCGTACGTGCTTCTCCAGCTCGTTCATCGCGAAGATCTCCTGGTTGTTGCCGTCCGCCGGGTTCCACCCGAGGAGAGCCACAAAGTTCACGAGACCACTTGCCAAGAAGCCCTTGTCCTGGAAGTCCTCCACCGCGACATCTCCCTGGCGCTTCGACAGCTTCGACCGATCTTCGTTTAGCAGCAGTCCCAGGTGCGCGAACTAGCCACAGACAAGCAATTCGCAGTCCGTAAGCTCTCGCCTGATAGATATCGGGGTATTCTCGCGCTGAGCTTTCGTGTACGCACCGTTGGGGGCTTGAATCCCAGCGCCTTGTACAAGATGACGTGCTTCGGAGTGGATGGCAGCCACTCTTCGCCGCGGATCACGTGCGAAATGTGCATAGCGTGGTCGTCTACCACGTTGGCCAGGTGGTACGTCGGGTACCCATCGCTCTTCATAAGCACCTGATCGTCAATGCCCGAGTGGTCAAACGACACGTAGCCACGCAAAAGGTCCTTCACGACGGTCTTGCCCTCGGGGATCTTCAGACGGATCGTGTGAGGGTCGCCACGGGCCACGCGCTCGGCCACGTCCTTTTCGTCCAGCCCCAGACAAGCGCGGTCGTACATGGTCGCCTCGCCGTGGCGTGTCTGCGACTCGCGCAGCCTCTGCAGTCGCTCAGAGGAGCAGAAGCAGCGGTAGGCATGACCACACTGCTCGACGTTCAGGAGGAAGCACAGCACAATACGACTGTTAGCGACAAGACCCGACTACTGCGACGTAGTCGAGTGGCTCAGCTCAGCTCACCTCGACTAGTCTCTCGGCCTGCTCTCGGTAGCTGTCCAGACGCTGGGACTGGATGTAAGGACCGTAGGGGCCTCCGCGGTTGGGACCTGCGCATTGCAACAGAGAAGCAGACCAGAGAAAGCTGAGTGAGAGAAAGCTCCTTTGCGCTGGCGGGTCTGGACGAGCTCCCATGAGCCAGTTACAGCAAACAGCTGCGTAGAACCTTCGTCTTCCTCAATGCCGCACCACTTCAGGCTTTTCGCCAGTGCTTCCACCGACCCGTCCACTTGGCGTGTCTGCATTACATCGCAGTCGTATGTGATGATGCTCATCAGCTTCACAATAGCGCCGCTATTTGCCACACCACAGCAGCAACATCAGGAAGTCACACACACGCACCTTATCTGTGTCTTCAATACGCAGGATGAACTGCCCGCCGGTGCTCCGTGCGAACAGGTAGTTGAAGAGCGCAGTGCGTAGCCCGCCGACGTGCAAGTAGCCCGTGGGGCTCGGCGCAAAGCGCGTGCGTACCAGCGTGTCCGACTTGCTGCTGTCACCGTTGCATGACGCGCCAGAGGAGAAGCTGCGCAGAGCTAGCGCGGAGGGTTGGCGCGGCACACACCTGCGCAGACCGCGGCTGCGAGCGAGCAACATGGCCGACATGTCGCTCGGTCCCTTCCACTTCCGCTATTGCTACTGCGCTCCCCTCCGCTGGTTGGTCATGCTTCGTTCTCTAGAATTTAAAACAATCTGCAGGTATTTGCTTTTTCCTTCTACTCATAGTGAAACCCAGTATAACTTGCGTGTCAGATTGTCCATTCACGTATTTTCATACAAAAATATGCACCCGTTGCTCAGATCCGTCGGCCTCGAGTACTGCTTCAGACAAGCAGACATCCCCAGGGTAGTCTCGAACGCACTCAAGGCTCTGTGTCTCTCAAGAACATCACGGCCAAGTTGTGGGTGCTGGAGAAGATGTTCGGGCGTCTCGTCGAGTGCTGAACAAGCGAGGATACTTGGTCAGCACAACCACCGCGATCGTTCGACTTGGTGGTGAATCTCGATGCTCCCACCGAGCGGCTAGGCAGAACTTTCGGTCTAGCTATGCGAAGCACGGACCGGGGCCTCAAGTCACGCACCGAGCTCCTGGAGACCGTGGTCCTGGAGACCTGGAACGTGGATTCTGGGTCAACACCTCGCATTTTGTTTTCATCGAATCCTTCCAGTACTTTGAAGCGTTGCACAGATTCACGCTGGTCACTTGTTCCCCCATCCGCTGGTCAAAAGTTAGGGGCGAGTGTCGGTAAGAGTTCAAATGCGTGCGTGCCGCGACACAAAGAGAGCACTGCGACGACAATGGTATTTAACGTGCGTAGCTCAGCTCGTCTGCCCCCTTCGACCTTCGTTACCCTCTTCTCCTGTATTGCCAGGGACGACGGGCGCTGGTGTGATGTCCACGTATAGTTTGTGGATCACCGCTTTGATGCGTGAGTCCACATCTGTGGCACTGAGAATCACTCCCAACGCTTCGTAGTAGAAGTCCTGCAGCACCTGATTGCGCGGCCGCTCGGAGTCGGTGGCGACCGCTTCCTCGACCAACTCAAACACGTCCTTCAAGCTCAGCGGGCTCTTGACATCCTGTTGCACGATGCGCGTCAGGACGGGGAACAATGCCGCGACCAGAGCTACCTCGCGGATCTCCAGGATCACTGCGTCCATGTCCACGAGTCCACGAGCAAGACAGCCGTAGTCCTGGCTGGGCTCGTTACAGTCCTCGTCGCCGTAGCCCATCGTCTCGATATACGTCGCATAATCTTCGGGCTCCGGGAATAGGCCAGGTTCAGCACTGATGATGCGTGTCAGCACCTCGAGCGCACGGCGCTGGGTCGATTCGGACACAAACTCCGGGTGGTAGCTGCTCTCGCCCTTCCGGCGATGCGCGTTGGTGACATTGACACCACCCAGCATGGGACTCACAAAATTGACGGCGTGGGAGACAAGCTTGAGCCTTGCGTGTTCGCGACGCCAGAGCCAGGTCCACGACGTGCCCTCGGGGATTTTATCTAGCACACTCGAGTCGTTGCGCGAACGCTGCACAAAGGTGAGGCGGTCGCTCGCAAAGTCTACCGGGTCCGAGGACAGATCGAACTGTAGGCTGAACGGGTTCGATTGTTTGTTGAGGCTTTCATCCGTGAGGAAGAGCGGCGCAGCTTCCGCTAGGCTCGTCAACTGAGGGTGACTGAATCCGGGCTTCTCACCATCTATGATTGAGTAGCCGTAAGCAATTGCGGCGTAGTCGTAGGATCCAATTGCAGTCATGTAGAAGGCGTGTGTGTCCCTTTCGTCTTCAGTCAGGTCGGAAAAGATGTTGACAGGAAGGTAGTCCATGATGGACGATGAGATGCCGTGCTCCGCCACGAACGCAGGATCCCGCAGCTGCTTCCGAGAGTACGCTGTGGATCCCGCGAAGTTATGACGCAGACCAAGCGTATGCCCCACCTCGTGCATGACGATGTCGGCGAAGTGCTGTGCAATGAGTCGCTCAGGCACGAAGCCATCGTCACCGCCCATCACTGCACTGAGAAGCACGCGATCCACCTGGTGGTGCGAACTGTGGGCGAACCCGCACTGCCCGATCCGACCGCTGTCATGAGAGGACGATTTCCTTCTGGCGTCTGAGACCCTTGACTCGGCGTCACCGCTTTTGCTCGCGTGTGGTGGAACCACGGGGGACCTCACATCAAAGTCCGACATCACTTCATCAAAGAAGCCGTATTCAAAGACGATGTCGCTGTGCAGGATCTCCCCCGACCGTGGGTCAACCACACGCGGACCATATGCATACGTACTGTCGGAGATCATGACCGAGATGCTGTTGTACCGCAGGTCACCCAGTCGGTAATCATCGGGCCAGTCAGCGTCACCCGGAAGAACTGCTCGAATGGCATGAGAAAGGCCGATTTGTTCGAATGCCGGAGCCCAGGCCTCCACTCCAGCAGCGAACGATTTCCGCCAACGAGGGGGGACAGAAGGGTCGATATAGTACGTGACAGGATCCTTGGTCGCGTTAATGGTCGGGTCAAATTCGAGCTTCCGGCGGTTGATGACAGTCATCCGCGGATCCCATGTGTGGTGGCCGTCGCCTAGCTTGGACTCCTGGTCACCGATGCCATAGTGCGTGAAGTGCTTGGAGAAATAGCCCACACGATCATCTGCCACGCGTTGAGCCATAATCTCCTCCGGCAGCAGTCCAATCGCGTAGCTAATCACGACCACACCGATATCGAGCTCGTACTCGACGAAGATCATAGCATTGCGCGGGAAAAACGCCGAGGAGGCCTCGACGATCCGCAGGTCTTGTGACACGAGACCTGAGGTGACGAAGAAGCCGTTCGAGAGAAAGATATCCGACGGGATGTGGTAGGCCTCCTTTGTCTCCATGTAGATGGGGATTTCAGTGATGTATCCGGGCCACTGGCTGTTGTCGAAGACTTCCTGTAGTTCTGTTGTGCTGTTTTGATCCAGCGTCGCATAGTGATATTCTTGTACGAGTCGCAGATACCGTTGATTTGGTGACATCTCAAAGTGGAACGTGTAGTCCGTCGTCTCGAGCAGAATGCTACCGCGCTCTGTTCCTTGCACCACTGGAGCTGGACTCTTGGCGACAGTCGGGTACACAATGAAGGACGCGTTCCAGTTCTCTTTGCGCAGGACGAAATCATTTGACCCGTCACCGGAGAACGCGACCTTGAGAAACGTGTGGGGGCCATTGCCATCTTCGTCTCCGCTTGGGGTCGCCTCTAGACTGTTGATTGGGTTTATGGCGTCACCACCCATTGCTGTCGTATCGCCTCCGTCGCCTGTCTCGCGCCCAACAATGTGCGCAGTCAATGCTATGCTTAAGCCCAGTAGGCACAGTACACTGACGATAACAGCTGTGATTTTCACGCGTCGACTGGTTTTTGCTAGCGCACGGCCCAACATCGTGATCGCGTCCGAGTCTCGAGCGCTAGGAGAGAGCGGTGCCGTGTCCGATTCCGCAGATGTGTCGACCTCAATCTCGATCTCATTGTTGATTGCACCGTCCCCTCGGCCCATCGTGGCCTCTCTCGCGTCTATGACTTGGGCCATGACAGATAGCTCACTTGACCTGTGTTCGCTGTAGCCAAGTGATGTAGATCACACGCTTTGGGGACACACCGATGAGAGCGGAATTTAGACTGTGGTGGCGGGAGGAACGTTGGTGTCGGCACTCCCAACGCGGAGGAGTTTCAAAAAGTCCCACCAGTGTTTGAGGTAGCTCAGGGGGTTGCAGAGCTGGTGAAGAAACGATCCCACACAACCTCATCTGTTGAAAAAGAAAACGGACCAGAGGTCTTGTTGTGCACTTATGCATGGCTAAGCGATGGAGTCTATCTGGCTTGGCTGGGCAGTCAGTCTCCGCCAGCATCGCAATATTGCTGTTCCTGGAAGCGTCGGACAAGTGAAACCACCACCTGATCAATCGCACCTTCCGCCTCAGCTGGTGCTCTGGTCTCATCGTCAAGGACGCACGAAAGTAACATGGATCTCTGGGATCGCTTTACCTCCAAAAGAAACTCTTTTCGCTGACGGTTCAGTTGAGCCGCAAGCTGGGCTTTGCTCGTGTTCGGTGGGAGCTTCTTGTCGTTCCGCAGCTGAGACGAGATCCATTGACGAAGCTGCAAGTCCACTAGATGCAGCACATTAGTGCGCACTGCTTCTTGGTCCTGGCCCTGATTTTATGTCAGCGAAAGCAACACAGTCGAGGGGTCAGCCACGTAGTCGAACTTGCTGAAGGACCCAGCCTCTCAAACCTCCTCCTCTCTTCACGCTTCTCACCTGCTGCGCCAGTCTTCTCTGCGTCTCAACTTGCTGTGCTTGGCGCACGCTCAAATCGTGTCCAGCCTGTGCGATCAACACGTTCATTGCTTCGTCCAGTCTGGCATTTTCGCTCAAAATGGTTGAGGTGCCTGTGGGCTCAACCTCCAGTATGTTGTGCTCCCACGGGTTCTGGTGGCTGTCAGGTGGCTCGAAGACGTCTGCCATGCGCTGGAGCACCTCGTCTGGAATCCGCATACTGGTTTGTTGTTGCCCGCGACGGGAGGCATTGCGCTCGCGGCAGGTCTCCGTCGGGACATTCATGTATATCAGTCCCAAGCCGCAGTCCACTGGAAGTGTCATTAACAAGTAGTAAGTCACAGTACACTGTACACTCTCACCATCGCGAAGCACGTACGCTCGGCGGCAAGCAGCCAGAAGCGCTTGCGCAGACTACGGTACTGGAAGTTGTCGTCCACGAGCAGCACAAGCTGTTGTTGGGTCTGCTGCGCGCTGTGCTGCTCCACGCGGCTCCTGACGCGCTGCGCCATCTCTAGCTGGCAGGCTTTCCATCTGCGTGGGTCGAATTCAACCGGTTGGTCCTTCGCTTCTCTTGCAGCTTCTGCATATAGATCGTCGAAGGAGATTCGCTCGTACACTCTGGCGCTCGTGCTAGAGGAAGCCTCGAGGCGCTTGGCCAGCGTTGTCTTCCCCGCGGCGGGAAGGCCACACAACAGCACGAGCACTGAGGAGCCCAAATGACTCGAGCCTGTCGCCATCCTCTCTCCGTGCGGGAAAATCTGGAAATGGGAGTGAAAACGGCATACCCCTGCCAACCAGACCCGACAAACCTCCTCTTCCTCAAGTGGTGCTGCGTATTATAGCGCTGCATTCGCCTTGACCCTTCCTATCTCCTTAGGAGGTGGCACTCAGGTTTTACTAGCGTCAGATGTGACGAGGTTTCCACCGTAGGCTTATCTGCTCCTGAGAAGCGCACCTGCACGTGGTGCGTGAGGCATATAACGTCTGTCCTGGAGGTCGCATCCAAGTCTGGGCAAGTCTCTCTAAGCCACTTGGACGTGCGAGTGGAGTGGAAGAAGTCTGCAGCTCTCAGGAGCTGCCAGTAGTGTCCAGACTTGGCGACAGTCTCATGATCTGGCGCGCGTACAATTTAAGCAGAGCAAGCATGAGCAAATCCGAAACAGTTGCATGCATGGGCTACAACAACGTGAGAGAAGCATACGAACCTTGCGTCCTGATGGTCACGTCTGGCGGAGGCTGCGGGTTTCTTCTTGACGGTGGAGTAGATACTTAACCGATGGCGATGCGGCCGCGTTGACTGCTGCTTGTGCTGCACGGCCTGCAACTCAGTATCAACCGCAGGCCGTCGACCATCAGCGACACCGCTTCCTTCTCTTGTGTCTACTCGAGTGAATTTCGTGATCGGGTGGCAGGACTCGTTGCTGGCTGGAGCCTTGCGTGCCGACTCGGCCGGCTGCTTCTTCCTGGCGCTTGACATCCTGGCGCGCCGCCGAGCTTCTTGCTCCTCCTCCAGAGCAAGCACAAGTCAATGAGTCAGAGTCCGCAAGCTTCTGCATCCTGTCAGCAATGCTTGTGAACGTACTGCGGCCTTCCGTCGCGCCAGAGAGTCAATGCGGCGCTGCAGGAGTCGCAGCTCTCGTTGCTGCGTGCGATGCAGCTGCCACTTGCGCCACTCCACGGGCGCCTCTACCAGCACGAAACGCAGCACGAAGCCTAGAAGCGGCAGCGCGATGTTGAGAAGGATGCACAGGAAGCCGAAGAGCGCCACCGTCTCCTGTGCCAGCTCATACAGCGCGGTCACAGCCTCGGGCGCCGCCATCGCCTTGCCCGCTCTGACGGAGATGTGGACGGGCCGTCCAAAAGACTTGAAATGCTTTTTTTTCCACCAACCACCATCTCGTATCCCATTTTGGTAGCGACATCATTGGATGAAAAGAAGAATTCCCACTCCACCTCCGGAAGCGTCGATCAACTTGTTCAAGACGTCATGCGTGCCATCTCCAAGTCTAACCGGATGGGGGAGGCTAGCTCACAGGAAGCCCAGGTTGCGCTTGATTTGGACCTCATTTTTATAGAGTACGGGCAGAAGAGCGCGCGTCTGTGACCTGCCTGGGCTGAGAGCAGGCGGACGGCAAGTCCATCGCCGCCTTCCACGTGACTGCAGTGCCGTGTCTTCAGCACGACTACGGGTTGGCAGTGGCCTGGTGGTAGCCTCCCTGGAACGTGGGCGGCAGCTCGATGCTCCCGCCCAAGGCCAGCAGCATCTGCTCTAGACGAGACACGATCACATCGAACGAAGGGCGATCGGCCGCGTCCGCTTTCCAGCATTCCTGGATGAGCTCCACGTAGTGGCTATCTACGCCCTCCGGTATGGGTGGTCGGACGCCGGCGTTGATAGTCTTGTTGTAGAACTTGATGGGCGCCATGCCGATGAAAGGGTTCTGCAGGCCGTCGGCGATCATTTCCCACATGACGATGGCGAAGCTGTAGTTCACACACGGCAGAGGTGCACGAATAAGGTTAACACACAAGCACCAACGCGAGATTATGCTGGACTACAAGGTCTGCACGTACCTCCAGTTATCAGCCTTGAAAGAGTAGCCCAGGTCTTCGTCAAGCAACACTTCTGGTGCGACCCTAGACACACCAAAGTCACAATACAACGCAATTGAGTTTCTCTGCTGGTGGGAAATTATACAGCAGGTGAAAGCAGGACACCGCACGCACCATCCTGTTGTGCCGCATTGCGTGAACGCAGTGTCGTTGTCGAGCACCTTGCTGATGCCGAAATCGGCTACCTTGACACGCCAGTCGTCATCCACAAGGAAGTTGTGGGACTATTGCAACGATAACACGCGCACGCAGAAACAGAACCTCACATGTTAGCCACTCGTGCTGCGTTCAATCCTTCACACCTCGTGGTAGTGAAATCGAGCCATTACCTTGATGTCGCGGTGGATGATGCGCTTCGAGTGGAGGTACTGGATGCCTCGTGCTGCGTCCAGCATCATCCGCACTTTGAACTGCACAACACAAGCACAGCCAACCGCACCAGGTTACTACCGCGGGGGTCACAGTGGCATCAAAGCGCATCTAGAAGTGTACGAGGCGAGGCATACCTTCCAGGGGATCGTTTCGAAGTTGTTTCCGTGGATCACTTCGTATAAACTATTCAACAGCAGGAACAAGGCGATCAGAGTTAGGATCTTCAATGCAGCTGTGACGTGTCGGGAGGCCAATAGCAGAGGACGCACCTTTTCCGAGAGCAATACTCCGTCAGAATCATGAGCTTTGGGTCCGTGCATGCTCCGATAAATAAAACAATGTTCGGATGCTTCAGTTTTCTCAGCAGCGCCACTTCTTGTCTGTAGTCACCGAGTATCTTGTCCGTCAACCGAGCGTAGCGGAAGGACTTCACAGCCACCTGCACAAGTACATAAAACAAAGTACGATCGCTAGAGTTAGCCAATGCAACCATCGGTACCACGTGCCACCACACTCCTCGGTTTGCCAGTGTACCTCTGCAGCGCCATTCCTGTTCATCCAGAGCCCTCGGTAGACGGTTGCCGCCTTTCCGCAGCCCAGTTCGTTCTCCTTCCCGCCCAGTATGTGGATGCTTTCGTACGGGATCTCCAGGTACTTGTTCTGCGACTCCAGCACCCGGGCCTGCTCCTCCAGCGTTGATACGTCTTCCTTGGCCAGCTCGTCCGGAATCGAGCTATTAGAAACCGAAGAGTCAGCACGACCCAGCATAGCACGACTTGCGACAGGTGATCCTGGAGGGATTGGTTCCTGTTGTACTCGGGCCGTCGCTTCTTCAACCACGTTCGCCATGCGAGGAACAGGCGCCAAGTCCTGACTCGCCTTCCGCCGAATCAAGTAGTGCGTCATCGAGAGGATCTTCCTCAGTTCTTCCTCTCGAGCCTCCACTCCTCGCTGCACTTCATGTCGTCGCTCGGCTGAAAGACTCACGGCCGCTGTACCCATGTTAATCTGATATCGTGCAAATTAATGTTAGATGCATACGCCCAAGTAGATCACAGGGAACGTGGCAGCCTCATGCCACGTGCAGACAATACGTACCTGCTCATAGAGCTTCGCGAGCACAGAGTTCTCGCCATTGTCCTTGTCGTCCACGTGAATCTTGTCACCGTGCGCGAGACCAATGTCCTTCCGGATCTCTGCGTCGTCGTTTTCCAGCATGACGGCCGTCGACAGCTGAGAATCTGGAACACAAACTTACGCGTGAGTCTGGAGAATGCTTGCTGCTACCACACCTTCACATCAATTAAACGTTTTCGGACAGAAATAACAAACCTTTCGCAAGATCGTCAGTCTGGCGGATCCAAACAATCCGCTGCCGGTTCTCCGGGATGCCGATGTTCATGGAGATCTCTTTCCGCAGCACTGCAACGGTAGAATCGAACGGGATTTCGAGGCATACAGGTGACTGTGTATCTCCCGACGCTTGAATGCACACCTTCACCAAAGCACAACAGCAATCGAGTGAGATGCCTTCCGCTTCCAGTAGGACAAGAATGAGAGAACCCATTGGCTGCTGCGATGCATACCACTCGAAGCAGCATGGAGTCGTTGTCCACGGCTCTCCGGATCCGCTCGCGAATCGCTTCCTCGGTTATTTCCGACAGTGCACTTGCAAAGAAGTGCACGTGGTGAGGAAAGACGCGGTAAATATCGCTGCCGTGGACGTGAGCAGTGACAGCACGTTGCAGCTTTGAATTTGACGAGAACGACCCCCGGCGCTGAAGCGCCGACGGAGAGCGCTCTCCAGCAGAAGGAGGACCGAACCACATGTCCACTTCGTCATCCGAGGTAAAACCACCCCAGCCGTTATCAACACCTTGCCACGTCACCAGTACATACTTGGACACAATCCGCTCAGTACCGCGGTGCAGAGGTACATCCACACGAAGGTAGATGTACATGGTACTCCCTTCCTCCAGCACGGAAGTGATGCCGCCAATTCCTTTCAGCGCGTAAAGTCCACTCTACACCACCAGAGGCATCAACACGCACTGAAGAAGTCAATAAAAGGTCATCGTGACGCCAGAAGGGCCCCTCAAATCAGTCCACGAGCTGCCATACCATGCCCTTCTCCACCACGATCATCTTCTGTGAGATGCACTCTGCGTCCGAGTTGTCATACCCACACACGGCCCAGTTGAACGGTGAAGAGTCCGATCGAATCTCGTGCACCGTCTCCTCTACTTCAGGCGTGAACTCAATCTCGTTTGTCACAAACCGCCTCGACGAGCTCCGCGGTCTCCTCCGTGGGGTTTGCAGGAACACCGAGCCATCTCTACGACGAGCACATGATGCGGAATCGCGAAAATGAGTTCGGGCAATGCACTCAGACTAACGAAACAACCGCATTGGCTCGCAAGCCCGCAACGTACATGAGTTCCTCCGGATTCTGCAAGGTAACGTGTGCCACAGCGCCCAAGTGCTTCTGTAAAGGCCCACGCGATGCACAATAACAATAGAGCGGGGTGTTAGCGCGATCTGGAGGCGCCTTTCGAGCGCAAATCCATTGACATGGACGCTTCACGCCTTCGTACCCGGATGACGTAGTTGAACTCGGCGTATTTCGTTCGCAGGTAGATGGGGATGCTGCGTCCTTTCCAGCAAAATGACACCACGTTCGTGGGCGCAGCATTCTCGTCGTAACAGTCGACGCTCGTGAGCCCGTAGCACAACGCGTTGGGTGCAAACAGCTCCGGTGGCCATTGCGCCTGGTCCGACAGACTGCCGTGGCCCGACGCCAGCACCTTGAGCGTGTTCCGCTTCTCGCGCCGGTCCTGTAATTCAATAAAACTGTCTCCGTGAGCATTTCCACATTCGCAGGGGGCACCACAAGCGCCAGCGGCTCGGGCTGGCTACTGGAGACCACTTCGCAAGAACGCAACCCACCGCAAAGGAGAAGATGGCCCAGGTGGGCGAGTTCCGCGTCTTGATGCCGTGCAGCACGTCGTCCACCTGGTCGAAGCGGAGATCTTTCGCCTTGACGGTGCGCACGAACGTGTGCGGCACTTCCATGCCGGTGCGCGTGGTGTCCCACACACAGAGAATCCTGCTCGCGTCTCTGCGGCTCGCTGCGAGAGCCGCCTCCCAATCTGCCAGTCCGTCGAGTCAGTCTCTGTCCTCCCTCGCGCGAGGGGTTCTGCCGGCTCGGTCTGCTGCCGCGCCGCTGCTCGGAGCGCTCACTGGCGCGGAAGAAGGTGAGTTAGGCCTCGCCACTTACTCACGGATCTGTCGCAGCCCCAAACACGCACGCATACGCGTCAGCTCCTCGCCTGAGCCACACACCACCGCCAGCGCCGCGCAGAAGCACACAGCGCCACCCCCGCCTTGTGCTTACCGCGTGTGTTGCTGTCGCCGCCGCCGTTGCCAGAGGAGATCAAGTGGCCGTCCGCGGCATGCGCTTCCGCCCTGAGATTCCCCGCAATTGTAAGCCAAAAAAACACCCGGCCGCACTCCACCGCCCGAGGACCATCACTCCCGCATCCGTCGTACCGTCGCCCGCTTCCATACAGCGCCCCAGATCCCGCCGCCCGGCCGCGGTTGAGGTGCGCCATTGGCTAATATCTTGTGTGCGCGCGGCGCCCATTGGTCCAAAGTCTCGCAAAGTCAGAACCCGCGGCTTCTTCTCTCTTGCGCCGTTTGGAACCGGCCACTCGACTCGGCCTGTCTTCCTGTGGCCGAGGAGGTCATGGGCGGCAGCACGCGCTCTCTTCGGCTGCGGCTGCGCCGGTGCTTCTCGGGCAAGCCCAGGCTTCAAGTCTGTATGCGCATATTGAAGTATTGCGGCGTGTGTTTCATTACGTGCAAGTACGCGTGCGCGTGCGAGTGCAAGTGCGACGCGCAGATGATAACGGACGGCGGAGTCAGATGTTCTCGCCGGCCATTCGACACTGGGGAGGTTGCCCGACGGAGAAAGAGGCACGCGACACAGCAAGGCTAGGCTAGGCTCTTGCTTGCGCGTAGCACTTCGCGCTGAGCAAGCCGACGGTCGCAGACAATGGTCGTTGTGGGGTCGTTGCGCCAGGTGAGCCCGTGCGTGTCGTCGAGTCGATTGCTGAGCCCCGTGTCCCTTGGGCCTGCGCACTCTTCAGCTGCTGGTGCTTGTGCCTGAAGCACACGAGGCAATGAGCCGACGCCGCTCAACCAAGACACGCAGCCCAGCGTCGATCTGCAGAGACGCACCCATTCCGCAGCGAAACCGGCGAAGGCTCGCTGGACGCATATCAGGCTAGCACAGAGAATGCTGCACCTTGAAGACGAAGGCTGTATGCTCCCCCGCCTGCAACTTTCGCCTCGGTGCTTGCGCATCGACAGCAAAATCATCTGCGTCAGCGCCCACATCGTCTCCAAGTCCTGCGCATCCTGCCAGCAGCGTCTTGGCTGGCTGTTTGGCCTCTCAGGGCATTGACGCAAATGCGAGCAGATGAAGAGCCACATCGCGGAGCCGACAGCACAAAAAGGTGGGCAAAACCCATTCGGAATACGTGTCACGTCCTCGAATCTCTCCACCCAGGATCTAGGTCGGGCCGCGTCCGGAGGAGCGGGGACTTGGCCTATCGCCGAGCAAAGCTCGGCCCCCTGGACACCCTGGAGGTGAAGGATAGCTAGCGTGCACTCTGGACTGGTTGGATTCCTCGAGATGACTCCCACCATAACCTTAATCGGCGCCGCGCTCAGGTGTAGTAGAGCTCCAGGCCCATGCCGTCGTGGATCTCGTAGTCCATGAGCGTGATGTGGTCCTTGTAGATGGTATACCACTTCTGGATGCGGATCTTCTCGGGACGTGTGCCCACCTGCGCCGCCACGAGCTTCTTCAGGTCGCCCACCGTGTCGTCTTCGTTGCACTTGACGCGGATCTTCTTGCCCAGCCGGTCGTTCAGCACCACCTCGATCATCCTGCGCGCGCGTCTTCCGGCTGCTTGGCTTGCTTCCTCCGCTCGCTTTCTGCTTCTCACGGCTCGAGCGCCAGCGAAACGGGACGGGCACCCCTGCCACTTGGGTTTAGGTGCAAAGCCCTACTTTAAGGTTTTCAGGGCACGTCAGAAGTCAAATTAGTGCTGCTGCGCCAGAATGTGCGTCTCCTGGAACGAGACGCCTGGTGCGCCTTGCTGCGGGAGACCTTCGAGCTCCAAGGGCCCCAGCACCGTGCTCGCGGTAGAGCGTGGATGACTGAGGACAAGTTTCAAGATCTCCTGATGCGGGGCGCTCGCAAACGAGTCGAAGCCGAATTCCAGGGCATCCGATTTGCGAGTATCGAGGACAGCGAGTTCAGCGACATCGTGCAGCAGACGGCGGACGCTCGAGCGCGGTTTAGCCTCCCTGTTCCTCCTGCGCTCGACTTGGTGGCGATGGAGAGAGCCTTCCTCACTCACCGGACTCGTGTGCTGTGTGCTCGCCACACCACCGAACGGTGGTCGACCGACTGTCTCGGGCCGCCCGAGGACTCCTGTGTGGCGCCACCTTTCCGACGATCCGAACGCGCTGTGCGAGTCGATGACAAGGTACTGCTACTGTTTGCACAAGGTGAAGCACAACCGCCTTCCGAAGGTGGCCTGCATGGCATCTTGCTCACGTGTGCCCTGTGTGCTCTCATTTACTGGCTGAGACTCCGCTGAGATTTTGGACTACGTGGGCTCGTCATGCCTGAGTAGTGTTGTTAATCTTGTGTCTCTGGTGTCTGCCTGTCTCTTCTTTCAACATGAGCTTAGTGAGCTAGATGTCGCACGCGGCACTCACGTCGCGGTCGACTGTCAGACTGCAGTGAGAACACGAGAAAACCTTCTCGTTGGTGATGCAATGGTTGAGTCTCCCGCAGCACGACATTGTCCTCCTCGTGCAGTGTTCTTCACGCTGGAACCACGACTTGTCCTTGATCTGCATAGAGCGAGCGGAGGACTCGTGGCCTTGAGCGGCCCAGATCCATAGTTCCCTATCAGCTGGTCGACTAGTCGCCCTCACCACACCGGTCGGTCTCCCATCGAGAGAAGAGTCTGCGAAATGGGCAAGGGAGTGGAGCGAGGAGGTTTTGTCCCTTGCTTGGATGTGGAGACACAGGAATGGGTCGGTAGTAGCTCGCAACACTGTGGATGAATGGAATAGCGACTATGCAAGTTGAAGCCGGCTACGGGAAACCTGGAGTGTCGTAGATATCGGAGGATGAACGCCAAAAAGTGATGGCATCTCGTGGGAAGTCAGTGATTAATTGATAACAGCCAAGCGGTTCCAGGCACTCCAGCTTCAATGGATCACAGTGTTCGCACTGCTCAGCGAAATCAACGGCAAACAAAGGTGTGGTCATAGGGAGCCGTACCAAGCTTCCAATGTTGCTGAAAGCTCGCACCTATTTCGTCTTCTTCGCCTCGCATTCCAGGCGTCTCCTCCTCCCTCATCCACCATGAACAATCTGTGGCCACTGCCCAGGCAGCGCAAGTCCCACAAATCGCGGCATGACGATGACGCCATCTACAAGCAGCTGGAGATCTCGGGACCCGCTTGGTCAGCACGAGATGGCTCAAGCTCGACGACAAGGCCCAGTTCTTGTGCTCGCTTGGTCACCACTTCGCCGGCAACGCGGGGGCCGTTGCGACTGACACCACTCCATGCAACGTCTGCCGGAGGTCCCGCTCGGACGGCGAGGTCAAGATGA
>JAADYK010000491.1:0-19014 GCA_023338225.1 Halophytophthora batemanensis
AATGTAACCAGACGACAAGTGCAGGGTTGTCGTCTCCACTCATTTATGAATGAATATCAATTCGGAGAGTCACACAACCGTGTCACTTCATTTTGAAGACGTGGAGGTTCACGGAGAGACAGAGCCTGCTGACGAGCCCTGGCATCAGCAGGCTCGTCATTCGGGCGCGTCCATACGCGTGCTTTGCTGGTGCGACCCCATTCGCAAGAGCAAGGCGGCCTTCGCAGTCCCCAGAAGCTCCATGTGCGGAGAGCTCTCTTGCTCGCCGTCCCGGCGCTATGCCGGGGCTGCATTTCAGCTCAGCGGCATATTGATAGCCCCCAGCGGCGTCCAGCGGCTCTGGACGTGCAGCCTGGAAAACGGCCCGAGCGTGGCAAAGAAGCGAGCCCTCCTCGAAGTTGCGCGCTCCCGAACCCAGCCTGAGACCAAAACTACAGCCATCCTCTCGACACGCTGGCGTTTGACGCTGCGTCCAGCAGCTCCGGCCAGTTCGACGCCAGGAACTGCATCCACCCCACATTTGGGCAAGCCACTGCGTCCGGGAAGGCGAGGGAGGCAACCCCCAACGACTGGCTGGCTGGGGCGGAGCAGGGGCGGAGCCGAGTCGGAGTCAGTCAAGGTGGCGTCGCGCTCGCAGCGACACCAGCAGCTGTTCATGTGGCTGCGAGAAGCGCTGCATCAGCTGGTCGTGACTAACAGCACCGAGTGCCCCCACCTCGACTCCAAAGCTGCAAGCAGGGGTGACCGCTGTTTCAGGTGAGTTCAGCAGCACATCTGGGCTTTGCCTGCAGAGAGATGGCTACGCTTTCTGGGCTTCATCGCTGGGAACCTCGAGCGAAGAGTCGAGTAGGCCTCGACGGGAGCAGTCGGTTACCTTCGCGCACGGCCTTGGAGTTTCGTGCAAGCAAGCGTGCAGAGGCACAGCAACAACAACAAAGTCTCCACACGCCGCCGAAACCGCCTGTGCCCGCGGCCTTTCAAAGCTAGAAAAACAAGGCAAAATATTAAAATTTATTTTCGCGGTGCAGCAAATAGTCCAGGAACCAGAAAGCACGGAAAGAACCTGCGCGGAAAAGGGGCCGGCCCACTTTTGCCCTAGCCCCGCCTCTCTCCGCTTTTCAGGTGAAGAGAGCCCTCTTTTTGGTACCCACCCGAGACCAGTTCGTCCATTGCTCATACTACATTTGGCACCCGACGACACCACTCGACGCTGTCTGCCTCACGAGCTGCAGCCCGACGCCATGCGCGTGTTCTCGGGCGTGGAGACGCCGTCCATGGAGCCCGTGTGGAGGCGCGTGCGTGAGCTGCGCGCGCTGTGCTCCGCGAAGCCCACGAAGCCCAGCACGGCGACGTGGCGCAAGACACCAGCGACCAAGACCCGCGCCAGCGAGCAGGCTGCGGCGCGCTACTTCCGTCCCAGCGGCTTCCAGCGGTCTGCGAGCGCCAGAACAACCCCGCGTCGGTCCTCTGTGGGCTCCACCGTGGGCGTGGCGCGTGCGCTGGAGCAGAGCGACCACGTGAGCGAGTATGAGCTGCTGGACGTGCTGGGTCGCGGCACCTTCGGCACGGTCAAACTGGCTCGACACTTGGATTCCGGTGCCAGTGTGGCCATCAAGGTGCTGGCCAAGGACATGGTGCGTGAGCTGCGGCAGGAGAAGAACATCCTGCGCGAACAGACCGTGCATTTAATGCTGGATCACCCGTTCATCTCGAAACTCTACGCCACCTTCCAGGACAACCAAGCGCTCTACTTTGTACTGGAGTATTGTCCCGGCGGCGAGCTCTACAGCCTCGTGTACACGCACGACGATGGTCATCTGGAGGAAGAAGAAGACGATGTGGACAGTCTAAACGCCGAGGGCAACCAGGAGCAGTCTCAACCCGAGCTACAAGAGCAGGAACCCGACGCGGAAGTATCAGATGAGGTGACAGAGAGCACGGACTCTGAATCCGAGTGTGAGCACGAGCACGCCAAGCAGAGCGTGAGCGTGAGGGTGAGCGCTGGCCATCGACGCTCCAGTCTCGAATTCAAGCAGCCAAGAGATTCCAAGCCGCCTCGCAGTGCGCGACGCAAGCACAGCATGTCGTTGGCCAACTTCCTAGCCAAGCAAACACTGCGAAGCTCCCGTGGCGGCCTCCACGAACACTACGTAGCCTTCTACGCAGCCTGTTTGGTCTCCGCGCTCGAATATCTACACGACCGCAACATCCTCTACCGGGATTTAAAGCTCGAGAACCTCGTCTTGGACGTGAAGGGCTATCTGAAACTCGTCGACTTCGGCCTCTCCAAGCCTGATGCTCTGCGAAACGACCGCTTTGGTGCTGCCCCGGAGCGTCACACGACCATGTGTGGTAGTATGGAGTACTTGGCGCCTGAGATCTTGCAGCACCAAGCGTACGACCAGCGTGTGGACCTCTGGGCCTTCGGTATCATCTTGTACGAGCTGCTCTTCGGCGCAACACCGTTTCACCACGAGAACCGCCGTGAACAAGGTCGTCGGATCATCTCGGAGCCCGTGCGCTTCCCGGACGGCTACGAGAAGCACCACCCGAGCGTCTGTGCGCTCATTGGAGCGCTGTTAGCCAAGGACCCAGCACAGCGACCCGCGAGCTTCGCGGACGTGCGCGCCAGCAACTTTTTCCGCGACCACTTCCCGTCGCCACAAGCCTGGCAGCAGTTAGAAGCGCGCCAGCTCTCCCCGCCTTTCGTACCACAACTGGACGGACCCTTCGATACGAGTCTCTTTGTACGTGTGCACGACGAGCAAGCGAGCGAGAGCGAGAGCGACTGCGACTCAGACTTTGGCTACTAGAACCCCAAAGCCGAGCAGCGAACATGTTAGTCCATTGTAGTGTCAGCCGAATATTTATCCTAGCATTCGAAAACGTTGAACTCCGTGAACCTCGAGCCAAAGTGACGAGGTGAACATCCTAAAGAACTGGAGATGGGGTCTAGCAGTATATTGGGGCTCGTATGACACGGTTGGAGGCCTTCTCTAGAGCCTGCAGCGGTCCACATGACGTCAGAACCGAGACCACGTACTCACAACGCGGGGGAGGCGTTAGAAGTCTCGGAAGACATGCGAGCCGTCTTCGAAGTAGGGCTCCACATCGTCATCCAGTTCGTCCTGCTCTTCGTCGTCGATTGTCTGGAAGAAGGACGTGTCAAAGGGTCCCGAGAGTTTCGGCACGAATGGCGGCGTCAACTCGCGTCTTGTGAGTCTCTCCCAGGCTCCCGTGTCCTCAAAAGTCCTCGAGAAGAAGGCGTGGGTCTTGACCTCTTGCATGGAGCCAAGACGCGCGCTTGGGTTCTTCACCAGCAACTGAGCGAGTAGCTCACAAGCCAGCGGGTGCTGTTCCTCGAAGCCTTCCGGGAAACTCACCGCCTCCGTTGTGATTCGACGCCCCAGTTCGCGCGGGTTGTCGTGGTAGAACGGCGTCTTCCCCACCAACAACTCGTACATGATGATACCGAAAGACCAGACGTCCACGCGCTGGTCGTGCGCCTCGCGCAGCAACACCTCGGGTGCCATGTAGTCCATGCTCCCACACAGTGTCAGGTTGCGTGGCTTGTCGCTGCCGTCGCTGGTGCTGGCTCGCAGCGCGTCCGGTTTGGCGAACCCAAAGTCCAACATCTTGAGGTACCCCTGGCGGTCCAGCACGAGGTTCTCGAGTTTCAGGTCGCGGTACAAGAGCCCTTCGCCGTGTAAATACTCGAGCGCACAGAGGATGCAGCCAAGGTAGAAGATGACGTGCGTTTCTTCCAGGCCGCCATAACCACTGCGCAGCACGGCGAGGTTGTGAGCGTCTAAAAGTCGTCCTTGTGCTGCCTTTCCAAGCTCGCAAGAAGCTGAAACCGAGTCGCTAGACAGCGAGGCTGGCCGGAATACGCTCTGCTGCTCGCTGTGGTTGTCGCCCTCCGCGTGGCTGGATGTCACAGTCTTCCGCTCGTCCTCTCTGTCCAAAGCCTCCGAATACGTGGTCGTCTGAGGAGTTTCTCCATCATCTTCAGGCTGTGAATACACGAGACTCCAGAGCTCCCCGCCAGGCAGATACTCGAGGACGAGATAGAGACAATCGGCGTCCTGGAAAGTGCCGTAGAGCCTCGCCACAAAGGCGTGCTGGAGCTCCAGATGCACTGCGCGCTCGCGTAAAATGTGTTTCTCCTGACGCGTGGCCACCACGTGCTCTTTGGAGAGCACCTTGAGCGCCACACTGGCGCCTGACGGCACATGCTTGGCTAGCTTCACCACGCCGTACGTGCCCACGCCCAGCACGCGAATGATCTCAAAGTCTTGCGCCGCCAGTGAACCCAGCTCCTGCGCGTCCGGCTCCCAATAACACGGCGTACCTGAGCGCCTTCTGCTGGTGCCAGTGCTGCTAGGCAGGAAGGCGGGGTGGATCATGGCCGCTTTCCCGGGACTGCCACCGTCTCTACTGTTGGCCACCGTGAGCAACTCGCAGTCCATGGACCTGCAGCCGTCAGCAGCTCCCAACTTGCGCTCTCCGTGCCAGTGTAGAGCCGTTGCTGGTCTCTTAGCGCGCCTTTCTCGCTCTAGAGACTGCGGAACGGCGTCCAATCTTGAGCTTTGTCCGGAAATGGAGTGCGCTGCTTGCCATGCCAGTGTTCCCGAGCGCAGCGAGCACTGCAGCGCCGCAGTCCATGTATTTTTGGCGGCGCGTTGCTGTATGACGTAAGACGCAAGGTGCAAGGCGCAAGGCGTCGCGTGTAGCCTGCGGTCTTCAGCGAGCACAGTTTGCCTGCTGGACGGACCTTCAGCCCGACGAAACCTCCCAGAGTGGCTCACACGTCACAGACGCCGGCCCAGCTCTCCGGCGACAGGCCGGCGGTGCTTCTCTCTGGCTCCTGCTCTTCTTGGCTTGTCGATTGAAGATGCAAGGCACGGTTGGCTCGACGCCATCCACCGGGTGCTGCATGCACGCGCCGCGTACAAGTGCACGACAGCAGGGCGAAGAGACGCTGGAATGCTGGAATGCTGGAATGCTGGAATGCTGGAATGCTGGAATGCTGGAACCGAAGCCGTGCGTCACCTTGGCGGGCAAGGCAGCACGAAGCGACCCAGTGCACCCACCGCCGGTGTCTTCGCTCGCGTGCGGCTGGGATCTCCCAGACGGCTGGAGCGGGGGCTCGCATCCGTACAAGCATCGGGCCTGGAAGCGCAGCAGCACCTTCGGGCCCGACACCTGCGCGTTTGAGCAATGCGTGAATCGCTCCATACATTACCCAAGTGTGCGGCCTAAAACGCCGTTTTCGTACACAAAAAAGTACCGCCTTCGCCTCCAATCTCGCGCCGAAATGGAGCACGAGCATGTGGGCGTCCAAGAGGCTGGCGGGGTCTCCCTGGGCGCGAGCGCCGCGTGCGTGGCGGCCATCGTGCTCTTCCAGTTCCTCGTGTCGGCGCGGCCCGCCGCTGCCTCTGGTGCGTCGCCCGCCACCGCGCAACGCGGAGATCTCCATCTCCAGCGCCGACTGCAGCATGCGCTGACGGGTGCCATGATCTACGTCGCATCCGGCTTCTTCGGCCGCGCTGCGGGCGCCACCGTGCTCCTACTCTTCGCGCTGCTCTTCCTGCTCGTCCACGAGGCTCGCAGGCGCAGCGCACGCGTGGACGCGCTCTACGTGGCCTGTTTCCGCGGCATTCTGCGCGAGCACGAGATTTCGCGAGCAGCTTTACCTGGCGCCTACTATTTCCTTCTCGGCTCTGGCGCCGCGCTCGCACTCTTCCCACCTCGCATCGCGCGTCTCTCCGTGCTCTACGTACGTCTTCGAGTCTCTCAACCGCTGTACAGACCGCACAAAAGACTCCCCCAACTCACCATGTTCTCTACTTTATCATGATGGACGCAGCTCTCGGTCGGAGATCCGACAGCGGCGCTTGTCGGCTCGCTTTTCGGTCGCACCAAGCTCACGACGCTCATCGGTGCGTTGGGAGGCGACAAGTCCCTGGAAGGCTCACTGGGCTGCGGGTTCGTGGCCGCTGCCGCCACATTCCTGGCGCTCCATTTCGAGCGCGACTTCTACTTCTTCGACCGAGACCCGACTTCCATTTCCAGTGACGCTGTCACCATCGCCATGTTCGGCGGACTGAGCGGTGCTGCGGCAGAAATGCTGGACGTGGGCGGCTGGGACGACAACCTCACCTTGCCTCTACTCGCCGGCGTTTTCCTCCAGCTCACCGTCGGCCAACTACTATAGACGAAGTGCATGCCCCCGCACATGCTCAACTTGATCTAGAGTCGAGAATATGTCGACTCGACTTCTATTCTACTACTTCTGCCATACCGAGTGTACGTGGCTGCCTGCTAAAGATACGCAGCGATGAGCTTGGCCACAGGTCGGATCCAATGGCCCGACTTCCAGCTGAAAAGTCCCTGCAGCGAGCGCTCAGGTCGTCGCCAGAGCTGTTCCGTCACCACTTCCGCGTCCTTAGTCAGCGCGTCATACTCGGCTTGAAGCTGTCGCTGCAGCTCCGGGTTGCGCGTGAACAACACGAGCTGCGACTCCAGATCGCAGCCGTACGAGCGCTGTCCAAAGTTGGAGCTGCCCACCACTGTAAGCTGCGGCGGCGCTCGGGTTTCAGCATCTGGGGCCACCGGTGGCCGCCACCACAGCCCCTTACCGTGGAACGTCCATCCCGGTCGGGTGAACTCCCGTAAGACGGCCGGGAACTCCCGACTGCGCGTTCGTTCGAAGAAGTCTTGTTCCAGTAGTGAATACGCCATCGGCAGTGCGCCTTTCACCCCTGGAGCGTTGAAGAACCCGTTGGCTTGCGGCGCTGCCGATAGCACGTCCAGCTCGGCGTCGCAGCGCTCCAGCAGTTCGCTCAGAAACGGAGGGAAGTTGAGGTAGCCCGAGGCGATCTGGAGCTGCGAACCACGTGGCAAAGCGCCCACAAACGCGCTCAGCATGCGCTCGTCGTGGTCAAGCGCAATGGGCGAGAACTGCAGCGTCGGGAAGGCCCAAGCGTCCGTGTGGTCGTCGTCTGCGGCTTCTCCGGCTTCTCCAGCTTCCACGTGCTTGGATGGGTCCACGAGGTTCTCTAGCTGCTGGCGCATGGCCGTCTTGGCTTCTTCCGAGTCGTGCGCGAGCTCTGGAGGCGTCAACACGTAGCGGCCAGCGTCCGGCTCCTGCTGGGACGAGCTGATCGAGAGCTGGACGTTGTATGAGAAGCCGGCCACGAGCTGCACGAACTGGTGGTAGAAGTGCGCCAGCGCACCGCAGCTCGCCAGCTCCACGTAGCGGTCCTGGCGGTTGGTAAAGTAGTCGTCGCTGAGGTTGGCGCCACTAAGTATCAGTGTCTCATCCACGAGGTAGACCTTGGAGTGTGAAACGCCCAGCGTCTCATTGAACGGCGGTGGCAGACGCGCTTTAAGCCCGGATAACTGCGGCACGCGGAACAGGAAGAGTTCCACGTTGTCCGGGAACTCGCGTAATAATGGCGCCAGCATGGTCACGGAGCTGGCTTGTTGACCGCCGCGTTGGCCGCGAGAGTAGTCCAGGACAAAACGCACTTGCAGCTCCGGTTTCTGACGCAGTCGCTCGGCCAGAGTGTTCACCAGCTCTTGCTCCAGCTTGCCTGTGCCCAGATACAGCGACGAGATGGTGACGCGCCGCTCTGCACGCTCGATGTTGTGCAGGAGCTGCTGGTAGAAGGACGTGGGCGTGGGCAGCAGCGTCACGTCCGAGCTGCGCAGCGGGAACACGCGTGAATGCTGTGCCAGCGACCGGAACAGATGCTCGTAGCTCACGCCCGGGGCCTCCTTCGCCTCCGAAACTTCGCCGTCACTCGCACATGCGTGTGGGAGTGAGGACAGGACGCTTGCGGCGCCCTGGGGGGCGGAGGGGGGGCCCGGAGGAGCCATTCGTACGCCGCTGCCCCTGCAGCTCCAGTCAAGACGTTTCTTCGCGTGTGGCGGACGAGATGGAAGGGCGAGGCGCTTCGGTTAGGTACGATTTGTATTCCCGCGATGCGTTATTTTGGGACCAAACCAATGAGGAGTCTCCACGGACAGAATCCCCTCGAATAGGTTAGTTGGTTTCGGCGAATGAATTGCTGCCATCTGATCTGCTATTTTTGGCGCAAAAGACGGACCCTCTCGTCTGAGTGACATTTAGGCTGTACAGAGGAGCAGGCCACTTGATACTACGGACTGCGTGCCATTGCTCAACGACCTCAACTTCAAGGCTGTGCGGCGCGTCACAGCGAAGACAAGCATCACCTGCTGCCTCCTCCTTCTTCTTCTATCACTGCTGCTTCGTTCATAGCTGGAGAGGGATGCAATTGCTAAATGCAAGTCAAACGCCACTGTGCAAGCTTGAGCACTCTGAGAACAGTGGCGAGTGCGCGTTCGCGTGCGAGTGGGGGCGCTAGCGTTGGCTTTCTCACTGATAACCACCGGGTCGACGGCGATGAGGCTGATGTCAGTTCTTTCCATGCAGATACGCGACACTACGCTAAGTGTGCGCGTCGATTGGATTTTGTCTTGAAGCTGGCCATGGTGTCCACGTTATCAGAGTGCCTTGCTTGCCGTCCTGATGCAGCTCTGCTCTTTCGTCCCACGAGCGCAACGCACCTATCGAGTCGTGCAATTAGATGCTGCTGCGCTACCATGTCCTTCCCGTCTATTCGGTCACCCTATGGACACCAATGGTGTTCTGGTTCCTCAGGCCTGGCTGTGGATCGAGAAACGCCCTGTATGCATACGAAGGAAGCTCGCTCCAGAGTCGTCAAAGGTGGCGGTCCACAACGCGCCAGTAGTGCAATTCACAATCCCCAGCGTCGCGTTTGCTCTCCCTATGCGCAAACGCAAACTGTAGAGCCTTGGCATTCCCAGACACGTCATCAGGAAGTAGCAAGTCGCCAGTCAAGAGATCTGAAGGTCGCAGCATGCACATGGGGATTGTGGCGGCGCGAGACGATATGCCTTGCAAAGCGTACGTCCAAACTGGTTTCCAACGACGCACGCCGGGTCTCATCTGAGTACTACAACACTATGGCGATCTCCCGTTTGTTCCTCTCTCCACCAGAACCTTTTTGTCCTTGGAGCTCCAACTTCTCCAGCCTCCAGCGTACCAGCACTACTCTCACGAGCGCCTCCAATCTTCTCCACTTCTCATTTCTCAACTTCCACCTTGTAGCACCAAGCTCCAGCCACTCCAACCTTCACTCCGACCCGAAGGTTCACCATGAAGTTCTTCGCGACCATGCTCTCACTCGTCTCCACCGCACTGGACACGCAGACATTTGGCGTGTCGGCCCAACAAGCCGGTACCAGCACACCTGAGGTTCACCCGTCGCTCAAGTCGCAGCAGTGCTCAACCACGGGGGGCTGTGTGGATGAAGCTACGTCTGTGGTGCTGGACGCCAACTGGCGCTGGCTGCACAAGGTGGGGGACTACAAGAACTGCTACACCGGCAACCAGTGGGACACAACGCTCTGCTTGAGCCCGGAGACGTGCGCCGAGAACTGCGCGCTGGAAGGTGCTGATTATCAAGGCACCTACGGCATCACCACGGCTGCTGGCGAGCTGCAGCTCAAGCTGGTGACGCAGCACGCTTACGGCAAGAACGTCGGCTCGCGTGTGTACCTCCTGGATTCCTCTGGCACCGAGTACAAGCAGTTCCAGCTACTGAACCAGGAGTTCACTATCGACGTGGACGTCTCGCAGTTGCCCTGCGGCCTCAACGGCGCGCTCTACTTCGTCCAGATGGACGCGGACGGTGGCAGCAAACGTTTTCCAAACAACAAGGCTGGCGCCAGCTACGGCACGGGCTACTGCGACGCGCAATGTCCGCACGACATCAAATTCATCAACGGTGAAGCCAACACTCTGGGCTGGACTGGCAGCGCCTCGGACCAGAACTCGGGCGGCGGCAAGTACGGCGCCTGCTGCGCCGAGATGGACATTTGGGAGGCCAACAGCATGAGTAGCGCCTACACGTCGCACCCGTGCTCGACGGACGCGCAGTACCGCTGCTCGAGCCCCGAAGAATGCGGCACGGGCAGCGGGAACCGCTACAAGGGCGTGTGTGACAAGGACGGCTGCGACTTCAACGCCTTCCGCATGGGCAACCAGAGTTTCTACGGTCCTGGCGCGGAGTTCTCTGTCGACACAACGCGGGTCTTCACCGTGGTCACGCAGTTCCTGACAAGCGACAATACGGCGACCGGCGAGCTCGTGGAGATCCGCCGTCTCTTCAAGCAGGACGGCCGCGTGCTTCGCATGCCTGGAAGCACGTGGAAGGGCTTGGACGGCGCCAACTCGCTCACAGAGAGCATGTGTGAAGCCAGTAAGAAGACCTTCGGGGACAAGGACCACCACGGTGAACTGGGCGGTCTGGCGCGTCTCGGCCGGCAGATGGCGAGCGGCATGACACTGGCCATGAGTCTCTGGTCGGACCACGCGGCCTACTGCCTTTGGCTGGACAGCAGCTACCCTGTGGACGCGGACACATCCAAGCCTGGCGTCATGCGTGGCACCTGTCCGACGTCAGGTGGCCGTCCTGCGGACGTGGAGGCGCAGCACCCGGACGCCAGCGTCAAGTTCATGAACCTCCGCGTGGGCGACATTGACTCGACGTACTAAGCGCTGTCGGTCGATCGCTGCAATGGAGCGAACAACCGGAGAAGCGGCAATGGGAGAAGGAAGAGCAGTGAGCAGTGAGCAGCGCAGGGAGAGCAAGTGGGGGGCTATAGCTGAAACTGACACAATGCACGCATCCTTGTGAGAGCCACCAACCTTGTTTGCTGTCTGCGCAGACGCCTAGAGAGGTCGACGCAAAGATAAGCAGGGCCGTTCCGGTGCGCGTGAGCGCCACAGAAGCGCGCATGCTTGTCAAACGACGGCTTCAGGTGCAGCAAGACACGCACCGGCGTAGGAACCGAGTGTAGCCATCCAGCGAAGAGCTGTGCATGTTCCGCCCCAAGGTGCCAGGCGACCTAGCTCAGGACTTGCTGCCATTGACGCATGGCGACGCACGCCGTCACCTCGCCATTCTTGCAGCTAGCTATGGGAGGGAGCTGGGATGCCAGTCGCGCGAGCTGCAGTGCTCTGGCTGGCGGTGGGTGGCGTGCACGCGGAGGGCTCGAGCGTCAGCGCAGGGCCTGCAGCCACGCAAGCGGAGAGCGCCAGCCGATGTCCGCCCTTGGATCGTCGAGCTTCAAATGGTAAGGACACGCGCGTCAGCTTGCCGTGAAGCGGACGACGCGAGCTGCGAAGGCGATGATGTCAGCTCGCCGTGTGCCAGGCCAGGCCAGCCCTCACTGGCAGCCATCCAGCCGACCCGAGAAAGCGAGAAAGGCGGAGCAGGGTTCTTTCCACCAATCGCGTTGGAGTATGGGCCTTTGTCGGGAGATGATTGGATGGAGAGGGTGCCTGTTCGACGAGATGGAGCTCTTTCAGCCAATCCGAGTTGGCCAGGGGGATGAATCGGACGAGGAGCGCCACTGCGAGCGCCCGGGAAATGTGCACGGTGCGCGGGGCTCGTGGCTGACGTGACATGAAGCGACAAGCGCTCTTCTCGGCGTTGGGCCAGCGCTGCGGCGCCAAACGCCACCAAGTCGCTGCGGTTGGCCTCGGAAATGCTGCGGCTGCGGCTGTGGCTGCGCGAGTAAGCTCGCTTCCAACTACTTGGTTTCTCTATGGCCCAAGTGGCAGTGGACTGACATCACCGTTTTCCGGTGGAGCGTCACTTCTACCGCCATTCCCCTCCGCTCTACCGCCACTCCGGCGGTGCATACAAAGCGCTATATAAACACGTCCAACGGGCGTGACCCGGGTTTGACAAACTGGCCGGCAGCTCCCACCTCCTCCAACCCGTCGAGCCCACCCGCGAAACCTGTACTATCGCATTCCAGAAGTGACTGTCCCACATTCGTTTTTCGAGGCGATCGGATACTCCAGGCACGCCACACAGCAAACGCGTCTGGACCTACTCCTGCTGCCCACGCGATCCATCGAGAACTGCAGGTCCTGCACGCCACCAGCGAGATAAAGAGTGGCGGAGCTCTCGGCCAAAACCCTTTCGCACCCGAACGTGTCGCGATGACACCGACGGCGTCTACGTCATGACATCAACGCGTACCCCCGGGCCACGTACGTCAGCAGCGGCTCCCACCGGAGCAACGCCAGTGGACGGGGTGGCACGCGCCCTGCCACCTCCGGCCCCAACATGGCAGCCAGAGCAGCGGGCTGTTTGTCTGCATTCCAAGATTCCCCGCGCGCCTCGCACGTGTAGCTGTCGCTAGTGGAGCAAGTCAAGATGAGGGTGATGTCGCTGTCGGATTTCAAGCGCCAGGCCAACGTGCCCATGTGCATCTACATGGCGCTGGTGCACCTGGGCGCGCTGGAGGGCATCCGCATGGCCTTCCAGTGCAAGCTGGAGACGGCGCCGGTCTTCCTCATGGTGTACTACTTCACGGGGCTGGGCATCACCATGGGCGCGCACCGCCTGTGGTCGCACCGCAGCTACAAGGCGCACGACATCGTGCGCTTCGGGCTCATGCTCTGCAACATGATGGCGAACCAGGGCACCATCTTCCACTGGAGCCGCGACCACCGCGTGCACCACAAGTACTCGGACACGGAGGCGGACCCGCACAACTCGGGCTACGGCTTCTTCTTCGCGCACATGGGCTGGCTGCTCATCAAGAAGAACAAGCAGGTGGTCGAGGCCGGCACCAAGCTCAACTACGACGACCTGTGGGCCGACTGGACCGTCGTGCTGCAGGAGAAGCTCAACCCGTGGTGCCAGCTCTTCATGTGCTTTGTCTTCCCCACCTGGCTCACCGTGGCGCTCGTGGGCGAGAGCTGGTACAACGCGCTTTTCGTCGTGGGCTTCCTGCGCTATGCGTGCGTGCTGCACGCCACGTGGCTCGTCAACAGCGCCGCACACTTCTACGGCTACCAGCCTTACGACAACATCCCGCCGCGTGAGAACTGGTTCGTCTCGATCTTCGCCATTGGCGAGGGCTGGCACAACTGGCACCACAAGTTCCCGTACGACTACGCCACGAGCGAGCTCGGCGTCTCGGAGCAGTTCAACCCCACCAAGCTCACCATCGACTTCATGGCCAAGCTCGGCCTCGTCACGGACCGCAAGCGCGGCACGGGCATCTGGGCCAAGATGCAGGAGTCCAAGACCAAGGGCAGCAAGTTCCAGGACCCCAACGGCGACGACCCCACCAAGGCCATGTCGGAGCTCAAGGCCAAGGCCTCCTAGGCTGTCTCCGCGCCCTCTGCTCTCGCCCAGGCGCCACCAGGACACTCCAGACCTCTCGGCCACTCTGTGGGGTCTCCACCTCTTGTGCTTCTGCTGCTGGAGCGGGGCCGCAAAATATATACCCTATCATTAGTTCTACCACTTTCTGCATCTTCGAGTCGATCTTCTTGGCGTTCTGGGCCCGAAGTCCGCCTATATTTGGTGTGCGGGCAGTGGGGACTTGGCTGCACTTGCTACTGTCGACTGCTTCGCCTCTTGCTCTTTGACGCCTCCAAGCTCGCGATGGAGACGCCGCTGCCGTCTGCCGGCTGTATGGAGGCCAGCAGCAGCACGGCTCCTGCCACCCCGGACGTTGTCGTCGCGGCTCCAAGCGCAGCAGAACCGACGCCACTGCCGCTACCACGCGTGGAGGAAGATGCTCCTCCCGTCTCCAGCAGCACTGCAGGCTTGCGATCCGCTGGGAAGCTTGGCGCCTTCTCCCTGCAGCTTGTAGAGGAGTTCTTGGCTCGGTATGAACTGCACGAGACCGCTGCGGTGCTCCAGCGTGAACTCCAGCGCCAGAGCGTTGCACGACCTGGCGCCCAGCTCTGGTTCGAGATGCAGCACAGCTGCCGCGCGGCGCTCGCTAGAGGCCGCCGCGGCAGTTGCAACGCCAGCAGCACCTTGGAGAAGCTGCTGGCCTTCTGCGTGGCCTTCGGAGCCCCACGCACCGCCGCCGCGTCGCTGGCGCTGGATGTGACAGCCATCTCGTCGCCCGTGACCGTCTACTGCTCGTCCCCGCAGCCTGGTAGCGTCTCCAAGCTCAAGCAGTCGGCCTTCTCGCTGCGTCAGGCCCAGCACCAACTGCTCTCGCCTGTGGTGCGTCCCAGTCGGCGACGCGGGAACCTCCAGCAGCAGCAGCAGCAGCAGCGCTCCTCCTCGCTCTCCGCTCTTCCTGCAGCTCCAAGTCCCACCACTTCGTCCCCTTCACGACAAGAGCCAGAGACGGACGGAGAGCCGCCAGCCACGGCTGCTCCCAGCTCTGGGCCCGCCCAAATGGACTCGGAGAGCCTTCAAGAACCTGCTCCGGACACGAAGAGCGCTGCAGCACGACCGCTGTCGTCTTCTGCGACTACTGGGCGCGGCGGCGAGCCGCAGAGCGGCCAGCAGCTCGCACTCTCGCCTGGCAAACGCCACAAGCCACGGAAGAAGAAACGCAGCCATGCCGCGTCCGCCGCGTCCAACAACAACGCCAGCGCCTCGCAGCCAGCGCCCACGGCTCGTCGAGGCCTCGAGACGTCCTTAGTGAGCGCTCACGACGCTCAAGTGAAGCGCGATCTGCACTGCGGACGGCTGCTAGCGCGCGAAATGCGCCAGCTTCGCGTGGAGCGCGTCAAGTGCGAGTCCGTGCGGCGTGGCGCCGCGTCCTTGGAAGCCGCGCTGGCTCGGGACGACCCGTACGCCAAGGAGCTCGTGCGGGAGCGCTACGGCTTCATCCAGCGCGTGGAGTGTGCGCTCTGCGCCTTTGCCTTCCTGCCTGTGAACTTGCCGCATCGCGTGTCATTCAAGTGCATCATGGATCTGCACGCCCAGTGGGGTTATGCGCCGCCACACCGCGAGCTGGCAGCGCGCTACCGCCCGCCGCTCTGCTACGACGCTGTGCGCGTTTGCCGGATGTGTGCGCCCATCGTCTTCCAGCGCACGACTGCGCTACCGAGCAGCTACGATGGCAGACAAGCTAACGACGTGCCGAGTGCCGCGATGCAGCGCACCAAGTCGCTGGACGCGTTGGCAGCGGCCAAAGCCAAGAACCGAGCAGAAGAGGGCACGGAGAAGCGTCTGGGCTGCTCCGACCCGTACGCACTGCCGCCGCTGTTCGGCGACGACGTGATTGAGGACGGCCATGGCTACCTTGGCGGCGAATGGAGCGTCGAGGACGCGCGCCTGGGCTGCTACTTTGCCGGAGCTGGCGGCGCTGCAGGGCCGGGCGAGTCCTCCGCCAAGGCTATTGTGTACGCGCACCAGACGGACGCGGCGGCCTTCATGAGCTCCAAGGAGTGGGAGGTCATCAATCCTCACCGCAGCTCCATCCGCCAGGTCATGGAGGACTCGCTGCGAGGCACGTGAAGCTGGAAGCAGGAGATGAAGACTGGTGGGCAGCAGCAGTTTAGTGCATTGTGTCGTGTCGCCAAAGCGCACTATTGAGGGGAGTTCCTGCATTTCCAGCCAATGAAATCCGAGAACGACTACGTGAAGTGCACCAGCGTCCCGAAAAGAAGAGGCGTGCACTAAACTGATCCCAACCGGCGGAGCAGCAGCGACGGCTGGACGAAGAGCTCCAGCGACACCAGCAGTGCACTCAGCCAAGAAGGAGGGAAGAACGAGGCACATGGCATAGTTGGAAACCGAAGCATTGCTTTGCATTAGCCTGGACGCACGCACGCGCGGGTGCGTGCGAGCCAGGAGCATCCGTCAGCAAACGCCTAGCAGACTCTGCGCGTCAAGAGAGAACGCAACGCCTAGGCGCTGTCCTCGCCCTGGAACTGGTAGGTCACGTGGCACTTGCCGCAGTAGTGGCGGTCGAAGTGCGTGGCCATGAACACGCCAGCACCGCACTGCGGCGACGGGCACTCCTTCTTCAGGCGCTGGATCTTGCCGTTGTCGTCCACCTTGTAGTACTTGAGCACAGCGAGCTTCACCTTGCGGTGCTTGTGCTTGATCTTCTTGGGCTTCGTGTACTGTTTTTTCTTGCGCTTCTTGCCACCACCACGCAGACGCAGCACCAGGTGGAGGGTCGACTCCTTCTGGATGTTGTAGTCCGACAGCGTGCGGCCGTCCTCCAGCTGCTTGCCGGCGAAGATCAGGCGCTGCTGGTCAGGCGGGATTCCTGCAAGCCGCACCGCAACACCCACACAACGTGAGTACACCTTCGCGTGCCAGGCAACACCTTCCCAAACACATCTTCTCCATCGAAGAACGTTGACGTACCCTCCTTGTCCTGGATTTTCTGCTTGACATTGTCAATGCTGTCCGACGGCTCCACGTCGAGCGTGATGGTCTTGCCCGTGAGGGTCTTGACGAAAATCTGCATCTTCTGTAGGGACCAAGAGGGGAAAACGGAGGGCGTTAGACGACAGCGCGCAGGGGCCTTACCACACTGCGTCTCCGTCCGCAACACAAGCAGAAGACGGAAGACACGTCGAGCGATCGGACAGCGAGAAGCTGCAAGCGGAGACTCGACAGCGAAGAAGCGACACGAAGAGACACGACGCGTCCCGGACTGCGCGCCACTGCGACCACGGTGCACCCAGCGCCACCACACGGCTTCACAAACTCTTTTCTCCGCAAAGACAAGCCCGCAAGCCGCGCAGTGCCACCAGTCGTGTCCACGTCGTCTCTCTTCATGTGGCCTCCCCGTTGACTTGAGCCCCGGACCAGCGCTTCCCGCCGTACAACCGCCCCACGCGCCTCCGTCAGCGCACCGCAAGCGATACGAGAGGAGACGCAGCGTGGCGTCGTAGGCAGGAGCAAGCAACCATGCGGTTATACATATACCTACGGATCAGGCCCAGCCGCGACACCCAAGCCGGCGGCTCGGAAGCCACCGACTCCAGCGCCACTGCCGGTCCCAATCCGATCCTTGATACACGCAGCACGCATCGTTCTTGCAAGCGACGGCTGCTTACGCGGACGGAGTCGGGTCTGGCCTCCCGGCGCCGCCGGCTCCAGAGCTAGCGACGCAGGGCGGACCGAGACGCGGGACGACTCGGCTCTTGGCGAAAGGCTCGCGAAGCAGCGCGCCGCTTGGTCCGAGCTGTCGTCCTGGGCGGGGCGCATCGAGGATCGGGATCCGCAGGTCTCGAGGTCTTCAGCCGCAGCAGCAGCGGCGGAGCGGCAGGCACGCGCACATACCGTCAGGTGGTTTCCGTCTCGGTTCCCAATTCCAAACTGCTTGGCCCTCGCGCCGCCAGACCCCAGCGCCTCCACCCCAGCCACTCGAGCGCCAGACAGCCAACCAATCCGTGGGTTGGGGGAGGGAGGCCCGCGGGTCGGGTCGGTGGCTCGGGGGGGGCGCCTGCGCGACGCGATACGTGATGAGCCTGTTTATAAGAGTAAGCGCAGGCTCCCTGAGGTCTGGTGTGGCGCTGCTGCAGACTGGGATGCGGCGGAATGTCGCGAAGCAACTGTCATATCACATGCTATTCAAGGAGACGGTCTCGTACTCGTTGCGAGGGTCAGCTCTCTGGGAGGCAAGCTGCGAGTTCAGTGTACCTCAACGACCGCACCAAGTAGCTCCGCGCCTTGCATCGCTCGTGCGCGTTTGGAACAGGAGTGCTGCGATCTTATCGAGGCACGCAAATAGAGCGGTTCCGACACCGACCCTACCAACCACCCGAAACAAAAACGGTATGTCTCCTTGGCCCAAGACGGTACTTTGCTATTTCGTGAACCTTAGGTATCGGCCAGATGGCTACATTTAGCTTCAATCGGGACAAGACAGCGCCCTGCGCTCTCCCATGCCTTCTCTCACCAGTTGATCGCGCCTGCATCCCGCCTCCATCACCTCTCAGCAGTACTAGCCCCCTCCAACGCGCCACCGCAGCGTCGCACGTGGGGCTACAGCCATGGGCACGCTTGAGATCTTCTCGCGCTCCTACTGCGAGAACGCCAGCAGCTGCGTGCTTGTAGATGCTTGGCTACAGCTCGCGCTCTGCCTCTGCGTGGCGGTGGCTCTCCTACTGGCCTCGCGCTGCTGCTGGCTGTGTCCGCGCCGCGTCACCGACCCGCACAATTTCCCGCGTGACGGCTCCATGGCGTTCAACCCGGCCATCCACCGGCCTCACAGCCTCGGCTTCCGTCTGCGAAGACTGCTGCGGCGCTGCCGGACATCTCGGCTTCCACGCCGCACGTCGCCGCTGCCACTGGCCATCATCAAGAAGGACGCCACAGCGGCGCATATCCAAGGTCACAAGAACTCGAGGCAGCAGGGCGACGCCTTCATGCTGCAGACCCAGCGCATGACTCACATGGATATGGCCGCTGTGCCGCCTCCAGCGCTGCTAGAGGACGAAGAAACCCAGGAGCCGCCACCCAAGATCCCACCGCTCGTCTTCCCACGCGACTCACACAAGCAGAGCCTCGCGGGCCCCCAGAATGGCCATGGCGACCTCCTCCGCAGTGCAAGAACTTCGCACGACACTCCCGAGCCTCCGAGTGTCTCTCCGGTTCGTAAACCGCGCTCCAACAGCGCCGTGGGTCCTCGAAAGGCCAGCAGAACCCTCCCGACCTTCTCACAGTCCTTGCGACTCACCCGTAGCTCGCGCAGCACACGGAAGATCCTGGACTCCCTAAAAGCCTCCGGACAAAACGCACCCGACTCGGAGCTCACGAACGAACACACGGGATCCTTCCGCCAGCTCAAAGAGCGCTTTACGCTTTTCAAGCGACGCACACAGGCATCACAGGTGTCGGCACCTTCCGAGACGCTGTTCAACGAGCCAACGTACGAATCGCGACAAGAATTGGCAGCTTTATCACCCGAAGACCGCGCCGAGAACGAACGACGCGCCAGTATGCAGCTCCGAGACAAGCGTCGCGTGAGTGTAGGCGCCAATTCCCGCGGCCAGTTCGAAGTGAACGGCGGTGACCAGGCTTCTGTGTACGAGGTGAAGCTGCGAGAGATCCAATTGGTCAAGGGGCTGGCTTCCGGCCCGCTCTCCGACGTCTACGCCGCCATTTGGCGCGACACAAAGGTGGGCGTGAAGCTGCTCATGCCTCGAGAAGGCGTCGT
>JAADYK010000492.1:0-18997 GCA_023338225.1 Halophytophthora batemanensis
CCGTGTCGTGGCCTTTGGGCAGGAAGCTGCCGTGGGTTCGATGACATTGCTTACCTTGATGTCGGGCGTGTAGAGGCTCTCGAACGGGGGGATCAAAGACGACTCGCACGTGAGCCGAACTCGTCGGTCGTCGATCAGCAGTGTCCAGCTCTCCTGGAATGGCACAGACGGCAACACAAGATCTCCATCAGCTGGTCGTGATCCTCACCTTCCGCTTTGAAGGAAAGGGCCGAGATGCCCGTTCTTATGAGCACTTGACGCACCCGGAGCTCTTCGCTGTTGGGGTACTCGCTGCCATCTTGCACCGAAATGCTTTGCAGACCCTATCGAGACGCCCATGTAAAGAGAAGGGTAAGTACGAAACCGCAGGACAACTGCAAGCAAAGCGCACACAGAGATGAAGGGGCGTACCATGAAGAGCACAGACTTGCGCTCGAGATACATCTCCACCTTGCTGCGCACTTCCGGGTCCTCCTTAATGGGCCCGTACTCAAGCATCTTGGTCTTGAGCACATCCTCGTCCTCGATCATAACCTTGGCCAGAATGCGCGCGCCGATGTCGTCCGCTGTGGGTGTATACCACTCGTCGCAGGCGCCCGAGATGGCCTGGAAGTCGTCTTGCTCCCCCACCGCGCGGAACCACTGCACTGCAACAGGATAGCAGCAGCACTCAGAGCGCAGCGGCCGGCCCAGATACGTCAGCACGTGCATATGCGTGTGGTGCACACCGCCCTGCAGCACGCAGTTCTCCAGTACGTGCGCCACACTGCAGCCGCCGGCACTCTCGCAGCGAGCCGCATGGTGCACGAAGGCCGGGTTCTCGCCATTGCCGCCCGAGACGGATGAACGCGTGGAGCTCGTGTGTGTCTGCGACGCCGCGCCAGGCAGCGGCAGCGGCAGCGGCGAGCGCTGTCCCCGGGGCGACGGCGCCAAGCCCCGCCTGAAGGAATCGACCCACCGACTCTTCATCTTCGCGTTTGTTGCGTTTGGCGACGTTCTGGGCGAGCCCGCGTCGTTTTCTACTTGGCTCCACTATGGAGAAATGAGCCGCGCCTCGTGCGCGATATTCGTTTCACCTGAGTTCGCGTTTTGGCCAATGAGAAGAGCTCTTTCGCCAGTAGGCGGCATTTGAACCAATGCGAAGAGAAAGCAAGCTCGCCGACTCTTTTTTTTTTGCGGGACCTGGGTGCAGAAAGGTTGTGTGGTACACATCGGGCGAGCTGAGCTCAAATTCGTGCAAGTGGTCCGACGTGAGGCACGCGGCCAAGGGCTTGTAGCAAGCCACGCAGCCCACGACAACCTCGGCCAGGTAGCCCAGTGTGGGCTGGCGCTTGTGAGGCTTGCCGCGACGGAAAGCTGGCTGTGTCGGGAGTCGTCATCGCGATGGGGTCGCATCTCACCTCGTCAAGTTCGCCTCGTCACACATGCTTCTAGCTCATCCTGCGACTTCGTTGGCGTCGGGCCGCAGACCGCCGACCGCCGACGAAGGCAGGTAGGCAGGCAGGCAGGCAGGCAGCAGACATGAACGCCACTTCCTGGCCGTCGAGGCACCGACTTCCAGCGAGACAAACAAACACTAGTAAGCAGCCCTCATCATGAGACTGGGCGCCAAACTCCTCACGCTGTCGGCGTGAACGTGGCGCCTGCCGGCTCAGCTCCTGTCCAAGCCGAGCTCGTTGCACCGGTAGCACAGGGCCAGTCAAGGCGCCGTGCCAGTGCGGCAGCTCTCGATAGCAGGACCGATCTGACTTGGACCTGGCGATGGTGGACGGAAGCTGACTGCCACGAGAATCCGTGGAGCGCAAGTCATCGCACTCTTCACTACGGCTCCCGCCTGCTCTTCGGTGAGCATTCCAGATGCACTCCATTCAGCCAGAACCTCGTGGCACCGCTCGGGCTCCGAGTCGGAGATGCGCTGCGTCCCTCGTTGCCTGCCATTGAGACTCGTCATGCACTCCGCGGCACGTGTCTGCCGCTTCGCCGCGCGTCTCGTGCCAGCGCTTTGACACAGGCATGCGCTTGGTCGCCAGCTGCCGTGACTCGCTTCAAGCAAAGCTCTCCCGAGCGATACATTCTCCGGCAGATCCCGCGACCTCCGAGGACGAGTCGCTTTGAGCACTTCCGATTCGCCGGTGCGCCCTGGGCGCGCACACGTTGAGAGACTGCCGGTGATGATTGGCTCGAGTGCTAGGCGCAGAAGGGGGTAACGGCCCTGGTTTCGTCCACAGCCAGTGGTTTATGCGCACTCCGCCCGAGCGGAGATGAACATCTTCCGCGAGGTGTCCGCTCTGTGACAGTCGACTGGTTGGCGTGGCCGTGCTCAGACCAGTTCCGAAATCGCCAAGAGATCCGGTTTCCGAGGTCTTACCCGAGCCAATTCCGTTGCAGGCTATCGCGGCAATGCAGTAAAGTATGTGGTCTAGGAGGTTTCTAGCCAGAACGGACAGACCCACGCCAGCACATCGATCTTGCATGGCAGCGAGCCATCGGTGTGCGGTACCGGTCTCTTCTTCTACAGACGTCAGAGGAGGCTGCATGCAAGCATGGGATGCAGAATGAAAAGCCACGCCACATTGCCTCGGATGGGGAGCGCCGACGCAGCGACGGCGCATGCACGCTCTGGTTTGCGTTGCAGCCTTGCCCAGTCATCGTGAATCCCTGCGCAGCTCGACCCACTCCTCGGTGTACTCAGCAGCGCGCTCGCCATTCCGAAACTTGCCCGGCAAGTCTCAAGAGCTCCGTACCACTCACTCGTCGCTTGCCTTCGCAGCCTTGTAACTCGTCGGTCCACACGGTCAACCAACCCATCGTCAGAGATGCCGGCACCCCCAAGCGCGCAGAACGCGCTGGACCTGGAGGTGGCTCCGCGTCTGTCGGTGCTGAGCGGCACCTCAGCGGCTAAGGATGTCGAAGCCGGCAGCTACACAGGTGTCAAGACGCCTGACGATACCCCTGCCACGAGATTCGAGGGCGGCGCGCTGCGCGACGGTGGCATGCCCGTGCTCACCAGCAAGGACAACATCGGGCTTCTCTTCCAGTACGCCGCTGTGGGCATCGTCTATGGCATGCTGCCTGAAACAATCTACCCGTTCATGCAGGAGTATCTGAACTGCAGCGGTGCGCAGGTCTCGGCCGCCAAGGAGCTGGTAGTGTTGCCCTGGAGCTTCAAGTGCTTCTACGGCATCATGTCGGACTGCTTCCCGCTCTTCGGCTACCGCCGCCGCCCGTACATGCTCATCGGCTGGTCCATCTGCATCACTATGCTGCTCATTATGGCCTGCCTGCCCATCGGCGAGCCGTACTACACGGTGGCTGCGGATCGCGACGTGGACACGGCTGACTACACGGACGAGATCATCGCGCGGATCAACTACAGCGCACCTGGTGAAGGCGCCCGGTATGTGGTAATCATGTTCTTCGCCGCGGCAGGCTACGTCATGTCGGACGTGTGCGCCGATAGCATCGTGTGCGAGCTGGCACAGCGCGAGCCGGAAGTCAAGCGTGGCAAAACGCAGTCGGCTGTCTACACTGTGCGTACAGTGCTGGTCATCTTTGGTGAGCTCCTTACAGGTTTCTTCTTCAACGGTGAGGACTACGGCGGCGACTTCAACTTCTCGCTCAGCTTCCCGGAGCTCATGACCATCATGATGGTGCTCACCGTGCCCGTGCTGCCTATCACGTGGTTCTTCATCAAGGAGGAGAAGCACGAGCGCGCCAACTTCCGCCAGTACATCCGCCAGTTCTGGGAGCTGCTCTGCACGCGCGCTGTGTACCAGGTCATCGCTTACATCTTCTTCGCCGGAATCTTCTCGAGCATCTCGTACACGGCCAGCTCGCCTGTGCAGTCCTACATGGTGGACGTCACGCCCATCAACAGCACGCTGAGCGACATCTTCGGCCACCTGTGCTTCATGGCCGGCATCATGATCACGTCCAAGTGGGGTCTGCAGTGGAACTGGCGCTGGATGATCGTCATCACGGGCATCGTGGTCATGGTCGTGGACTGCGCCGTGGCGCTTATTACCGTCTGGGACGTCTTCCGCAGTCAGTGGTTCTGGCTGGGCCCGCCTGTGGCCGTGCAAGTGCCTGCTGGAATCGCCTTTATCATCGCGCTCTTCGTGACTGTGGAGCTCGCGGGCATTGGCAACGAAGGCGCCGTGTACGGCCTCATCACGACTGTGGGCAACGTGGCATCTCCCTTCGCCACGACGCTCACCCTGCTCATTGATGCGCCTTTCAACATCACCAACGTGCGTGTTCAGAGCGACGACAACTCCATCCGCGCGGACATTACGTACACGATCATCATCTCGTACGCCATGACGGTCTTCTCCTGGGTCTTCCTCTTCCTGCTGCCGCCGCAGAAGAAGGCCACGCAGGAGCTCATGCGCACGGGCGGCTCCAGCAAAATCCTGGGCGGCCTTACCATCTTCTACCTGCTCTTCTCGCTCGTCTGGTCCATCATGTCCAACACGCTGGCGGTCTTTGACAGCACGTCGTGCCTCCTTATCGCTGGCGGCACCGGCTGCTAGGCTGCTCGAGCCAGAGACGTGGATCGCAAGGCTTAGCGCTCAGTCAGAAGAGTGCGATCCCCACTTGGCGCTGCTCATGTCGTAAGAACCAATGCAGCGTGACTATTATCCCCTTGCCAGCGCTCACCTTGTGGCACGCACAGCTCCATGGCGCCCTGTCATAGTTTCAGCAGCTCGTCGACAGCCTGCTGCGCGCCCGCAGTGAGCCAACAGCTTGGTGCCACCTCGTGGTTAGTATGCAGCCCCCCGTGTTGTGTGAAACGGCAGCTCCAGCCAGTGAGACCGCGCCAGCGGCGGGATTCTCGACGCCCAAGCCAACCCAGCTCCTCTCGTAGGCTTGCCGCGCCACTACCGCGTGCAGCCACGGTGGATGGCAGGGCGCCATACCAAGCTGCAGCACAGGAAGCTGCTTGTCGCGGAGAGCCTTCGAGAACCCGTTCTGCAGCTTTGGCTGCATCTCTCAACCCATGTTGGCCTTCAACTGCAACAAATCTGAGTCCGACTCAGACTGCAGCGCGTCTGTCATTGGCGGGGATCCGTCCCGCCTTTTGGTGGCCAGATAGTGCCCAACATGGTACCGAACATCAGGGAGGGACGGGGGCGCTAGTGCTGTTGATTTGCCTCCCCCCCGCACTGACCGCCTCCCCCCCAAGCGAGCCATATCCGGCGGCTCACTGAGCTTCTGGACTTCGCGCGACATCTCGTGCTGCTTCCTGGCGCCGGGAAGCCCCTCGCCCGCTCTCCTGGCCCGTGCGGGCTCTCGCTCAAGGCAGAGACACAGCTCGGCTCAGCTCAGCGCGGCAGCGGAGCGCGCAGTCGCGTAGTTGCGCCGTGGGGAGCAAAGCCACCAGCAGCGCAAGAGCAGACAAGAAGAAGAAGAAGAAGAAGAGAGAGAGAGAGATGGAGCAGCAAGTCGAGTTCGCATACAACCGGCAGCGCGGTGAGGCGCGCTACACGACATTTGCGCACCGCGGAGTGCCGCCGCGTTACCCTCCGTTCGCCATGCAGCTACCAGTGCTGTTCCTTCCGTGGGACGACGAGCAAGGCGGCGTCATGTGCTTCGCTCATCCGGCGCACCAGACCGTACTGGCCTCGGAGGCGGAGACGCAAGACGAAAGCGGCTACATTGGCGTGTGTCGCTGCGGCGTCGTGCGCTACGCCAAGTACTTCCAGCGCGGGCGTCTGGGCGCGCAGGAGGCCACGCCCTGCTACGATGTGGCTGTCAAGGTCATGGACAAGCGCCAGCTGGAGCTACAGCACGACGACGTGCTGAACGAAGTGCGTGTCATGGCGCAGCTGCAGCCTGCAGGCTTCGCTGGCATCTACAGCTCTCCGCATCTGTCGCAGTGGGAGTGTCTGGCCGACGCGCACAACGAGTACATCGCCATGGACTGGGCCGCCAACGGCAGCCTCTTGCTCTACGCCAAGCGCCGGCTTACGGACTACAAGCGCTTTGCCGTGGAGCGGCTGGTGGCCACCATGACATCCCTTCCGGGGCTGGAGCGCACTGTGAACGCCTTTGTGGCCCGCGCTTGGATGCTGGAGGCGCTGCATATCTTCGACGGCGTGCTCAAGGGCCTGGCGTACATGCACGCGCAGAACGTCTGCCATCTGGATATTGATCCGTGCAACGTGGTCATGGACGCCCAGTTGAACCCGAAAATCATTGACTTTGGTAGCTCCGAGATCATGACCAACAACGGCCGCGCCGGTGCCGACGACCGCCTTATCAAATTCAAGCCGCTGTACGTAGCGGACGAAGTTCGTGCACACAATCAGCATCCGACGCCACGCCCAGGGTTCTTCGGAGCTCCTGCCGATATGTGGTCGGCTGGCGTGTTGGTACGTTATCTACTCCGTTCTCTAGCACGACCAAGTCTTTGGGCCGCTGCATCTTGACGCTAATGCTGCAGTTGGCTCTGTTTGTGGGTGTTCTATGCTGTAGCTCTACCAGTTATTGTGCTTCGGTTACCCAAAGGGGCACCTCGCGCTCGTGTGTGACAGCAATTGGATCACGAACCTGCTCTGCCACGCGCATGAACCAGGCTACGGGCGGTGTCTCCAGCAGGACGGCTGCCTCATTTGCTTCCGCGGGATCGAGTTCCCGCCCGTAATTTATCAAATCTTCCGGGGGTTGCTCCGCGTAGATGCACCCGGTGAGCGGCTCACAGCCGTGGAGACCTCCAACCTGCTGCAGCCGCTGTTGGCCGACTACGACCTGGACTTTGGTCGTCGTGCGCAAGCCGTGCTGGACACGATGAGCTGAGCCCGTTACGAGACGCAAGGCTCCTAGCGCCACCAAAGCGTCGCGCCATCCAGGGATGGAGAGGCGACAGACACTACGAGCAGGAGCGCGAGAAGTCCCGAGAACTCGAGGACTCGAGGACTTGAGGACTCGACTCGAAGCTTCCAGCGAGAGCGAGCGCTGGAGAGACGGCACCGCAGCGAGCAGACCAGTAGCTAGAGCAGAGCGATAGAAACGAATGGGTGGGGTCGCGGGGCGCAGCATCAGTCAGCAATGGCGCCTCGGACTGAGCTCTCGCCCAAGAGGTGTAGTAGACAGCATTATGGAGACCAAGTGCTTTAAATAGGGAACCTGGTGAAAATCGACAGTGTTCCAGGCTGTAGTACCGTGACCGGCCAGTTCTTGTCTTGGTGACTCTTCGAGCGTGCTGCGCTTTTTCTTGTCGTGCCGAGAGATTTCACCAATCACCGCTGACGGCACCACTGCAAGCTCTGTGATTCGTGGAAAAAGGGTGGAAAGTCTCGAATGCTTCGACACGACGAAACGACGCGTAGCTGGTCAAGTCCACCCTGGACACCACAACTGCATTGAGCGGCACCAGCACCTCCGGTCGTCTGCTTCTTGCGCTGCTTCCTGTCTCCAGCCGCCCGCCATGGCCACCACGGAAGAAACGCAGCCGCTGCTGCCACCAGTCTCGCCGTCGCGTGCGCCGCTGTCGTCTGGGCGGCTACACAGCCACCGCCGCATGTCCTTCGAGACGGGCTTCCCGCTGGTCGTCGCCGAAGAAGTAAGCTCCAGCGACGACGACAGCACTGCTGCTTCCAGCAGTATTCCGCCGCCGCCACCAGCACCCCGGGCATGGTCATGTGTAACACAGAGTCGCGTGTGTGCTGTCCCCTTCACGCTGCTCATGTCGGCCATCGGCGCTGGTACATTGGCCGTGCCATACACCTTCGTGCTGCTCCCGCCTGCTGAAGCCACGCTCGTGCTGTGCTGCGTGGGAGCCGCCATGGCCTTCACAGCCGCAACGCTGGTAGACGTGCACATAGCGGTGACCCGGGACAGCGTCTGTAATCTACACGAGAACCGCGAGACGTATCAGCATCTCGCCTTTCGTGCCGGCGGGACGCCACTGGCTCGATTGGCCGGCGGGCTCACAGCCTTCGCCGTCTTTGGCGCTTGTGTAGGCTGCGTGCGCGTGGTAAAGGACATGGTGCCAGCGCTGTTACTGGGCTTGGACACAAGCTTCGCGCTGCTCCCGAGCGACGAGCAGCAGCGTGCTGTGACGCTCACAGTCTGGGCCGTCGTGCTGCTTGTGGTGCTTCCCCTGGGCTGCTTTGCCAAGATCTCGGCGCTACGCTTCTCGTCGTACCTAGGCGTGGCCTTCTCCGTCTACCTCGTGGCTGCTGTGGCCTTCCGTGCTGTTATTGGCGGCGGCGATGTGGCTCTCGAGGCGCCAGCAGCCCCACAAGCCGAGCCGCAAGTGGACGTCCCGCTCTTCTGGCGCCTTTCGGAGGTCGTGGGCATCTACAACTTCACCTTCATGCTGCATCTGAACGTTATCCCGCTCCTGGCGCAGCTCGTTTCGACTGAAATGACCCACAACAGTCAGCAAGATGATCGGGGGCTAGCAGAGAGCGGAGGAGAAGACGCTTCTGTGGTTGCACGCGTGCTGGTGAGCGCAGGTCGAAGCATGCGCATGCAGCTGGGAGTTGCTGTAGGCGTGTGTGTGCTGCTCTACGCCACCTTTGGGCTCTGTGCCGTGCACATGTACGGCGCGCACACGCAGGGGAACATCCTGCTCAACCTGGCACACGACCCCATCATGGCTGTGCCACGGCTGGCGGTTCTGCTCACCATCCTGCTCTCCTTCCCGCTGCTCTTCCACCCGCTACGAGCGCTTGTCCTGGAGATTTATGCGTCAATCTGCAGCGACGACGCGTCCGAGAACGCTCCGTCCAGACTTGTACAAGTCGTTGTGACGCTGTCGCTACTGGTAGCACAGGTCCTGTGTGCTCTACGAGTCCCAGGACTGCAAGTCGTCTTCTCTTTCGTCGGCGCCAGTATCCTGCTGGTGTTATGCTACCTGCTCCCGCTCGTGTTCTACGTGCGTCTGGCTCCGTGGCGCTCGAGTCGTCGAGGAAAGGCGCGGCTAGCTCTACTAGCGGCTGTGGCTGTTGTCGCCACCGTCTTCTGCGTAGCTGCCACGCTCCAGCTCGTCTTCTCTGGCTGAGCTCAGGCCGCAGCATGATCACCTACCTGACTAAAGACAGCATAAGTCGTGAAACATGTAAAGTGAACTGTATGCGTCGTCTTCTGAGCCGGACACGCGAGTGGGTCTCTTCCACTCACTAGCTAGAAGAAAACGGGTTTGTGGTCGCCAGCACCGTGGGAAGTTCCACGAGATCGCGGAGCCGCCTGCGCCGCCTCGTCCTCCTGCAGTCGGTGGTTCGCAAGCGCAATGTCTCCGCCGGCGATGAGCTGCGTGAAGGCGAGCGGGTCATGATCCATGGCATCGATGAGTCTTGGGAATCGCGTGAGTACTCGCTCCGTCAGTAACTGTTCGGCTTCGCCCATCCGTTTGAGCGCCACAAGCCGCCGAAGCTGGCGACTCAGTGAACCTGGAGGGGACTGCTTGGTATCTTTGCCGAGCGCCACAGGATCCGGATCCGGGTCTGGATCTCCTGCTTGTTCCGACGAAGCAGCAGGTGTTTCACGCAGATATTTCTGCAGTCGTGCGGCGTCTTGCAGCTCGTCAGCCGAGTAGATGTAGACGCCACCTTGGAAACTGTCCACCTCTTGCAGTAACGTCTCCTGCTCACGTACGGAGAGCGTGGGGGTGAGATCAGCTACGGGTTGAGCCGGTACACAGGGCGGCATGGCGGACGCTGAGGTGGACGACAGGCGGTCGATCTCCTGCTCGTCGCTGTCCGTGAACGAGAGCGCACGGAAGTCCAAGTGCATGCGCTGTGCCGCTGCATCCGACAGATTGCTGGGCAGACTTTCGCGTCGCAAGGAGCTGGAATTGGAGCCCACACTTGAGTTGGAAGACGCCTCAGCGATCGTGGGTGGGTGCGTGCCGGTGGTGAACTCCGGAGGCATCTCAAAGGTGAGTTGGGTCGCGTTGAACTCCGACGACTGGCGTGCTTGATCCAGCGGTAGCAGAGACGATGGCGCCGATGACAACGTCGACGGCATTGAAGCTCTCGACGTGCCGTTGCTACCTTGGCTCCCGATGCTTGGACGACGCTGGGAGACACCAGAAGACCGCTGTTGCTGGAGTTGCTGCTGGTACGGCGTGGGCGAGGTGAAGGTGTTGTTGCGAGCAATAGAGGGACGATGAAGCAGCGTGCTGCCAGTGCGAGCGAGACCGTAGCAGGACTGAGCACCGATGACGTGGATCCAGCCCACAAGGTCTTGCTCGTTCTCGGCGCCGAAGAACCAGGTGCGCTGGTCGGCACTGGGCGGCTTCACCTTGAAGTAATGCAAGCACTTGTTACGCGCGTTCACCTCGCGAGGTTCGCAGACGTCCACCGTCACACGTCGTAGGTTTACGACACCTAGAGGTGTAGCGTCCGAGGCGCCGTGGTAGTACGTCAGCTTGCCTTCGCGTGCCACGAACCAGCGCTTCTTCCAGTTCTTCACGAACCCGCCTTGCTTGTAGAGCCACCCCATCATGGAAGGCACCACCTGCTCTTGGCGACGAGGCACGAGTGCGTTATCCTGTTGTTGCTGAGATGACGGAGGAGCCGTCATACGTCGCTTGTCAGGCGCTGAACGTGGCCGGGAACGTCCGCTTCGACTGCGTTCATCGTCACGGACGTTACTGCCTCCTGGAGACGGCAGATCCGAGGAAGAGGACGAGGAGCTCGTGAGCGGGAACGGCTCGCCGTGCTGATCTAGCATCTGCACGTGACAAACCACCTGGAACCTGCTCGGGAAGCGCTCATTCCCCGTGGCTTCGTCCACCTCCACCTTTGGCAGGCGGTACAGATTGCTCTACACAGTTCATAGTTCACAGTTCACAGTTCGTTGAGCGACGTGACTGAGTACTGGAGGGATGATCGGTGGCATGAAGGTGGCACAAGGACGTACGCTGTTGTGGAAGAAGTCCGTGTTGAAGCTGAAGTGGAACATTTTGACCATGTGCTTGCCCAGGATATTGGTCGTATTGGCGTGGAAGCAGCGCACCAGCGTGTCGCCCTGCAGCTCCACGTTCACCTGCAGCCGCCACACAACACCATACTGGCGTCAGCTTGACTGTTACCTCCTTCCACTCGAATATATATGCCCGTACCTCAAAGATGATGGAGCCTTGCGGGTCAGCCATGTACGTCTCGAACTTGGGACGCTGCCACGAGCTATTGTAGAGCAAATGGGGCTTGTAGTGCTGCGAAGGCGCCGGGAGGACCTGGAGGAAAGGCGTACACCCCCCACGCGGTGGTGCCTCAAAGTCTGGCACGCCATGCAGCACGACACTACGTAATAGCATGCGCTTGGCTGGAGCCAGCGGCGGAATCTGCGCCGGCATGCGGCCCAGGCGACGCAGCACCTTGATGAAGTAATAAATATACAGCGCCTGGCTCGGGAAGCGCACGCCTTGACCTCGGGCGTTCCAGAAGTCGCGGATGGACGAGTTGGCCAGCTCACGCAGCTCGCGCTCCTTGCGCAGCTTGAAGACGCTGCCGTAGTAGCCCGTGAGGAGCAGATAGCAGGAGCACACTACGCCCGTGCGTCCCTTACCGGCCAAGCAGTGCACTACCAGCACGTGCTTGGAGCCCTTGGCCACCCACTCGATCATGTCGTTCATAATGTCCAGTAGGAGTTGCAGGGGAGGCGGGTGGTGGTCTGGGAACCCACACTCGCTCACGCGGCCCTCGAACTTGGAGTAGTCGTACGATCTACGCGTGGGATCCAGTCACAAGACGGGGAATGAGTTGCTAGCAGTCGAGTATGGGAAGCGCGAGGCTCTACAGAGACGCAGACGCACCTTTCACTCAGGTTGTAGACACGGTAGGCGTTCGGATGGCGCGAGTTGAGGAAGTTGGCCACCTGCAGCGCGACAGCGGCAGTGTGAGCGCGTTGCCAGGGGTCAATAGGGAGATGGAGAGGAGGGGAGGCGCCTTACCTCGTTGATGTCGTTGCGGTACGTCTTCTCGACGCCCGAGGCCGGATAGCCCATGGCGATGAGCTTGGGCGTGATGTAGGTCAGGTCCAGGTTGTAGCCGTCCTGCATGTAGCGCACGCGCGAGCCGGACACGGCCGCACGCAGCGCCTGCATGCTGTCTGCTCTGCTGTGCGCCGCTGGGTCTCCAGTGCCGGGGCTGTCCTCTCGGTCTCCTCCGGCGTCGCGAGCCTCCGCCTCCGCCTCCGCGCCAGCGTCTGTTGCGAGTGCTAATGCTGGAAGCTTCCGATCAGCCACGATAGGTTCACTCCCTTTTGGCCCCGCCTGGTGCGAAGAAAACGAGGGCGGCTATTGACACGGTCGTGGAGGCTACTGCACCAGTGTTGGATACCAACGACCGTTTGTTCGTTACTAACCGTTTAAACGGTTGGAATTCTGTTGGAATTCTGTTGGAATCCAATGAGCACATGATGGGCATCCTCCACAGTTGCACCAAACAAGCAGTCCTCTATTCGAGAAGCAAAGGTGAGGACATGTGCTGAGATAAAGGATCAAGAGTAGAACTCTGCAGAGCCCATGCCGAGCAGAGATATCTACCAAGCAGATACTGACCAATCTCTCGTGTTACCGGCCGTTTTAGCCGCCTCGGTGGCGGACAGCATCTCAGAGAACGTTCTAGCGGGTTCAAATGAGCTATAAGTCGAGGGAACCGTGCAGACATCCATACACATGGCTCGGCTGCATTCGTATCAGTGTTGAGGTCAAGCACAACCTCGGCATCCATGCAGTACAGCAACCTCGATCGTGAGGCGACAAGGAACAATGTAAACATGATGTGGTGGCTTTGGACGCGCACTGAATACCAAGGACTTTCAATTTCTGTCAGGGTGTGATGAACTCGTCGAGAGCAAGAATAGACAGCTCAGAGGAAGGAGACGCTGACACGAGTCACATTAAACTCGAGTATCTCTGATACTACTTCACTAAGTGAAGCGACATCACTGACATCATCGTCTTGGTTATCCACACGACATTTTCTCGTGGGTAACAGGATTATTGGCATCAACTACGACAATCCTTTGGGTAGCTTGGAAAGTGTATTTTGCGGCAAACTCTCGCACCTTGGCGCCCTGGTGACCGACTAGACCTATATTAACAATGTAGCCGCGATGCTGGGCTTCCACGCCTTCAATGAGCTCGCAAAATAATGCTTTTGAGTCGGGCTATGTGTCTGCACACAAATAGTCTGTGAGTAGCTCTGTCTACTCGATAAATTTTCTGTCAAAACACTGCTAGAAAGAGGACTCGCCTCCGGATTCCGAGCTCACGGATGAAATGAAATAAAGATTCTGCCGCAGAGGTGATGAACGGCTAGTACGAGTGTGTGGATGCAGCTGGGCGGCATATTGATTGTGTCTCAGTCATACAGGCAGTCATCGAACGATCTGGCAGAAGTAATGCTGGTTTTGGAGTACACGAATGTATTAGTAGAGTTATAGGATTGACTAGTGCGGAGCTACAACGACGTGTCGTACGAGAACATGGTGTGGATGCGTTTGAAAGTGAACCGCTGGGTCCACGTTTATATGTGGAACTGTAAAGAGGACCAATCTTGCACGCGCTGGGTGAGTAGCTCTACACCATGAATGTGAATGGGTAGTAAATCGAGGAGAACTTCTACGAGCTCGTTTGGGCACAAACAGACGTGATGAACTACGCTGAGGGCGTCTGTATGTTCTGGATATTGCGCAATGAACTACGAGGTCAATATGAAAGCTAAAATTGGTTGCTGAACACTGATCTGCGCGATAAAACACTCCAGAGAGTTTCATTTCGTCCATATCCACCACCATCGGTACCAGTACTATCATCCATGCCAGCAGCAGCACGGGTTCCAGTGGAAGCTCAGTAGATGCAGCAGTTTCATGTATAAGATAGAGGCTGTGCACAGGCTCAAGTTCGTACAGGTATATGCACTACGTGCAGCATAGACTTATGCTTTTCAACAGAGAAAACTCAATGCTATCATTAATCAAAAATCTAACAACCTAGAACCCATCGAAGGAAAGTTGGAGTGCAATTGTGCTAGAGAGGCCAAACATCTCCTTGAGTGTTGCCTTTTCACCGCGAAGATCTGAGAAGACCATGGGTGCTCGAGGAAAATCTGGGTCATTCGAATCCGGGAACTGCTGCCAGCTTTCCGAAATGTCCTCACTTGGTCCAGGCTCTGTATCGCTTCCCAGGTCGGTTTCTCCATCATCCTCTGACGAAAGGTGGTCCAGGATTCGGGTCCAGTGGTCAATTAGGTCTTCTTCTAGCTCATCGTGCAGGTTATCATTGTCCTCGTCACCCGGCTGTCCAATATCGCGCTCCTCCGTAGTGGCAACATTTGGGTTCAAGCGAGGGCTGGGGCGTGTTGGACCCTCATTCGAGCCAAATAACTGTGGTGTAGCAGTGTCTTGAGTTGAACGATGTGGGGTACCAAATGGACTGAGCTTCGGAAGCTCCTGTGGGCTCTTGAGCCTCTTCTCTGGCGCTTGAAATTCCTTATCTGCCGAGGTTTCAACATTGTCCATTTCTTGAACGTGCTTGCGGACGACCGCAATCTTCTCAGCCTTCTCGGTTGACATTCGGTTTCTCTTTACTGTGTGGACAAGCGCCAAGGCGCTGAAATACCGTTCACAGGTCGCCGTGTTGACTGCGATCGAAAACACTGTAATCGCAAGCTGTGCGAGTGGGCTGTGTGGCTTCATCATTTTCTCGGCATCCCAAAACGCCGCGAGTGGAGGCAGGGAAACGTCGTTGTAGTCTTCGAGGCTTGCCGATGTGTAGTCTCCTCGCATCCAATCAAAAAATTCGCCTCGTAGATTCCCCGATTGGGCGCCGATGAACTTCTTGTAGTAGAATAATGCCGCTGAGACGATTTTACCCATCGATGAAGCCCCAGACGCTGGTAGCGCTCGCGCGTCTTGAACGGAAAGGGGGTGTAGATAAAATGCCAACAGAAATAATGGCTGCTCGCATGCGAACCACCGTTCCTCCAACAGCGGTATAAGCTCAGAACGGAACTTACTCCTCGAGAAGGAGTCGTAAAGCCTCTGGAAGCAGACAACCACGTCAGCGAGAGAGTTCTCATCAGCCTGCAGCTTGAAGGAAGCGAAACAGAGAGGCTTCACAACAATCTCAGCGTCGCGAAGTTGACTCCAGAAGCTTGGCCGCTCTAGTACTGCCAGTGCTACTGGGAAGTCGGGTTGATCGCGGTAGTTTACTGCTGTGATGCTCAACGCGGTGCGAACTCGAAGGAGCGAAGCAAAACAAGCTTGCATAGAGTTCCATCTTGTGTCCGCCAATGCAATAAATGCCCGCTCAGTGCCGTAGATGCGATTCATCTCGTTGCACACCCTCTTCAGCCACAGCGAAGATGACTTGTTCAAGCATTTCACCACTGCTGCAGCTTCCGCTGCAACATGACGAAAGGATGGGGACCGCAGTACGCTTTTCACCAAGTTATTGGTGTCGTGGGCAAAACAGTGCAGGAAAACAAGACGGGGCCAGCGAAGTGCTAAAATTCGCCGAGCTCGGCTGCACTGGCCAGCATTATCCGTAATCACAGCACCCACACTCCATCCTTGGGTTTCCACTGACTTGAGTACGCCTTCCATCTGTGAGGCCAGCGCCAGACCATCATGGCGCTCCGTAGTAGGGTACAATCCGATCGTAGTAACCCGACCAAACAGCGATAGCTGACAGCCAAGTAGGTGCGCCCTTGAAACATTCTTCCAAACATCGCTTAGGAAGTTAACCCGACCACCAGTCTTGTCCTGGCGCAACTTGAGCTTCTCAGCGTCTTGAGCCGCATACTTGCTGGCATAGAGGTCGAGTAGGTCACCACCAAGTACTTTCCGGCTGGGCATCACAGGCACACAGCTAGGATTTAGGAATGCAAACAGTCGCTGGGTTGCCTTCAACTCGATGAACCTGTCTGCCAAGTTGGTCGCAGCTTGAAATTCGACAAGGAGACGGAGAAACTCGGCCACCTCTTCTGCTGAAAATGGAAGGTAAGAGCGAGTCTTGCCCTTGTCAGGAGTCGCTCTCTTCGACTTGGAGCGCTGGGTAGACGGAGGGGATGAGGATCGACGCGGTTTAGAGCGTTGTCGAGTTGGAGTAGACACCCTCACCTTCCAGCGTGCAGGGGCATAAGGACAGGAGCCCAGATGGTGCCGCAGCTTCTCGGCTCGACCAAAAATACTCTCAACAACGACTTCGCGGTCGCTAGCTCGTGCGCGCAAGCAGTGAAGGCACTCATACTTGTTGTGCCACCTGCTGTACGCTTCACCTGTGTCTTGAAACTCGGCGAACTCAGGATTCTTCTTGCGCCCCATGCTTGCAGTGCGTAGTCTTCGTTTAGTAAATGCAGGAAGGCTTGTTTGTTGTGCTGAGAAGAGGAATACGGGTGGATTGATAATGGGTCTTCATGACGTAGCATTGAACAGTTTTATGACGTCAGGAGTAGGATCTCAAGCAAATAAACCACGGTCAAAATTTTGACCAATCATATCGTTTTTAATTGAGATTTTTACCAATCAAATCGCTCCAAAAGTACGCCCTAGTATGGTAAGGCTGCAAGATTGCAAGCGCCCCAAAATGGCATGGCCCTGAATTCGTACTGCGACTGGCAATCAAGAACTTCGTGTTGGAGGCATATGTAAGGCTACGAGCAGCTATGCTTCGCTTTCACTGCATATGGATCTTGCAAATAAATCAATTATTCTCAGGTGGAAGGCAATGCACGAGTAGGTTTGGCAAGTCAAAGGTAAGGGAATTCAGCTCTCGCTGTAATGAGGGGCAGAGCTTTTAGCAACGAGCCTATAGACTCAAAGTTCATTGGATTCCTTGATTGCAGCAACGCTGGGGCTAGTGTGGAGAAAGAACTACCCTAGACTTGACGAATTTGCTGTCATCCACCAACAGACAGCTACGTTCATATTCTGACAGATTTGGCGTCATGGTGTGTGCCAACATTGCGGTAAATGCACACACTATGATATCTGCTCCGCTATTGTGCTAATGCAAATGTTGTGGCCAGCGCACGCGAACTCCTTGATTCCCTTGCCTCTATGTGCGAGCAAGTTTGAATGTCGAGAGTGCCACTACCTTGTCTACCACAGCAGAACAAGGGGCCACAATTAGAGTTATGTATAGTACAGAATGGCTCGTCGCTGGAATTCCAACGAATATGAACCGTTCAAACGGTTAGTAACGCCGTTCATATAATCTCGTTTGAACCGTTTGAAAAGAACAATTGGTTACTAACGGAGGTATGCCAACACTGTCTGCACCCCCCGCAGGTCGTCGTCCCATAGAGAGCGCCATACAAACAGATCCCAACGCCAACGCCAACGCCAACGCCAACGCCTGGCATTCGGTCGAGCCAAACGGAGGGCCAAGGCCAGACAAGACGCATTGGGGACTCCGACCGAGCCAAGCCACGGGCGCGCGCTCTCATTCGCGCAGAAGCCAGCAGCGACAGCCACAGGTAGCGCCCACGACACGGCGCCAGTGCGGCCACGGCTTCAGCGACGGCGGAGCACACGCAGGCACCAGGTGCAGGCGTACAGGAGCGCTGCAGACGTCAGGAGCGTCCACCATCTGATAGCGAAGCGAGAGTCGAACGACACCAGCGCTGGAGAGCGAGGGAGCCAGGGAGAGACTGAAGCTGCATGACTTCTGGAGCCATGGTGGCGGTGATCATCGTGAGCGCGCTGGTCGTGCTCGCGGGCATCCTGCTGCTGCTCTTCTTCTTCCGGCGACTGAAAGCGCAGCGACTGGAGCGCGAGTCGCTCGTCTTCATCCAGGAACCAGCCGACGTGTACCGCGAGGAGCTCAACGACAGCTTCATGGAGCAGGCGCTGTGGCGTTGCGGCGTGTGCAAGTTCCTGAACCACCCGGAGCGCAAGCTCTGCGACTTGTGTCAAACGCTACGTGGCGCCGACCGGGACGTGTCGGCTTCCAAGCAAAAGAAGCAGACGCATCGACCCAACCGCTCCACATCCGGGCGCGGCAGTTTGTCTCGCGGCAGTCTCTCCAGCGCAGCCAGTCGCATGGGACGTATTGGCGAGACGGAGGCTTACTCGTCGCATGCAGACGACGCCATTGGCGGGAGTTTCAGTCGCGCTAGCCTCGGTGCACGCGACCAAGGCGTCCAGACGACCTCAAAGCTGAGCAAACTGCAGCTGGCGGCTAGTAGACGGCAGCAATGGAAGCGCATGCCTACAACCGACGGACTGCACCGCTGGGTGCGACAGACACAGCAGCAGCGACGGTATTCCCAGCAGCGCGGCTCGCTTGAGAGCGATCCCGGTGGCCGCATGTCGCTCAACCGGTACCTGGACGCCACGGAGCGCGACAGCAACCTATCTGTGGGTACATCCGCGTACGTGACTCGCTTGGGCGGCTTGTCCTGAACGAGAGCGACGTGGTGGCTACGGACTTCCACTACCGTATCAACATCCTGGACGGTGCCGGCAGCTCAGAGCTCATCATGAACCTGGAAGGGGTACACAACCTGCCGTTCCCAGACAAGATCCGCTGGTTCTCTACGGAGATTCACCGCCTGTGGCTGCCTTGGGAGTCTGGCCACGCTGAGCTGGTGGTGCGGCGGGATCATCTCCTACAGGACTCGTTCGAGCTGGTAGCTGCTATGAAGCCTTATCAGCTGCGCCAGCGCTGGCGAGTAGTGTTTGCTGGAGAGCCAGCTTTGGACGCTGGTGGCGTCATGCGCGAGTGGTTCACACTGCTCTTTGCTGAGCTGTTCGACCCGGACTTTGGGCTCTTCCGCAGTACTGTGGGCGACGAACGCAGCTACTGGATCAACGCCAGTTCGCCGGCGCTACTGGGCGAGGACGAGCACCTGGCGTACTTTGAATTCGCCGGGAGATTGGTGGGCAAAGCCATCTTGGAAGAGCACTTGGTGCCGGTGCACTTGGCACTGCCCTTCCTCAAGCACATCCTGGGCGTACCGATCTCCTTCTCGGACCTGCAGTTCCTGGACGACGAGATCTACAACAGTGCGCTCATGGTGAAGCGTATCGAGGA
>JAADYK010000493.1:0-18993 GCA_023338225.1 Halophytophthora batemanensis
GTAGAAAGAGGCACCTTTCTACCAATCAGAAGCCTGCATTTGACCAAACCCGCAGGGGCCATCCATCGGACCCCTGCCCAAACAGATATCACTTTTAGGAGGTCTAACTAGCCAGATCACATTCAATTCAGTTTTCCTTTTACCGAGAATCCGGTAGATCGCTTCCCCCTTTTCCCTGCAAAGTCTGAGGCGACCTCAGACTTTTGCACGCTTCCTCTACACGCGCACACGTGTGCGCCGCAGGAACAGACTTGTCACCAAGCCTGTTTCAATAACCGTGAGGATAACCGTGAGGGGGAGAATGAATTACCACTTCTCAGCAAGAAATAGGATCAACAGTACAGTCATCGAAGGATGTGTGTCCCTATCCTTTTAGCTTGTGTTTGGTTCACACGTAGGAGTTCATACCGACAAAACGATAGATCTCGGTGCTGTCTCAGAGGAGCTGACGAGGATTGGCCGGACCATGAAAACCAAATCTACTCAGCCAAAATGAACTTTCACTTGAAAATGTTATCTGCTGCCCTCGGTCATCAAGAAAAGCCATTTGTAACACAGAAATATGTAACGCAAGGAGCACACTGAGGTATTGAGACAGTGCTTTTGGCGTCGAGTTTGAGTTAGAGATAGCATAGGACAACCCATTAGTCTCGCTTTACTCGATTAATCATACGTGTGATTGTGCTGAAGTCTTCTTTGTGCTAAATGGAAGCGTGCTCTTCAGCGGTGTCAAGAACCGCCATATCGTCGTAGGCAAGGCCTCCGCCGCTCCACACCATGGCGTCGTCAATCCCTTTTGCTCCAGCTGACATCGAAGCAAGTGGGACCGCTGCTCTAGTAATCCAAAAGAGCACTCGACCGTCATTCGTGCTGCACTACTAACGTAGCTGAACTGCTCTTACTTATTGCTTGACTGCTCGATGCCTTTGCTGCTAGAGTTTTACGATGAATTTCGACAGTTGGAAGCACCAACTTGGTGGCAGGTGCGATACACTATATACCCATATAACCTGCATACACGTACTCTGCACACACGGAATGTTTTCGTTTGGTGGCCGGCTACCCGTGATTACGCAGCGCCTAGATACTACTTTGTACCGACACGTGTGATATCCATCACTACGAGCATATTCTCGACTAGTGCCAGAATTTGTTTTTGGTTTGGTCCAGTGTTTTGGTCTAGAACATGACAGAATCTAAAACCAAGACCAGACTTTCAGAGTCCCTGTACAAAAGTTTATCGTCGCTCTTTCCCAGTACAGCGACAGCAGCCTGGATAGTGCCAACGGTGGCGGAAATCATGGCCTTTCGCCTTCCATCTTGCGCTTGCTCTTTTGCTTTTGTTTCCAGCTGTGGGATCTTTATGAGTTTAGCTCAGATCTGATGCGGCCAGGGCAAAGCCCCCCCCTCCCCCCTCCCCCCAAAATAAGCAAAGATGGATAGAATATTTCAGATAAACACGGTGCAATAACAGTACTTTGCGCTTGGCACATTTGCCATTCGCTACAAAATGTCAGTGATTTATCACCTTGATCGCCCCTATTGGCCTGCAACGACAGAATTTCAAGCTGTTTCGAACACACCAACTCCGCATCTTCGCCACCTTCTTGCAAGACACGAAGCGACGGGAACCAACGCGACCATGGGCGTGGGCAAGTCATTGACGGCGGTGCGGCTGCTGCTGGCTCTGGCCTGGTGGCACATCTGCAAGTTCCTGGCACACACTTTCTGGGTGCGCAGTATCAAACCGGCCGGCCAGTTCTTCCACAAGGTGGTGGTGATCGGCGACGACTTCGCCGCTGGCCTCGGTGATTACATCACCATGGGCAAAAGCGGCGGTGGCCTCGCCGCATACCTCCCGCCGATCGTAGCGCAGAGTGACAAGGTGCGCATCAGACAGTGGCGTCTACACGTGGGCGTAAGGTGGCGTATAAACATCTGCGTCTTCGGCCGAGAAGCTCAAGATACGTCTCGTTCTCTCGTTGCTACTTGCTGCTTCAACCGTTGCTAGGTTCGCCACACCTGGGAAATCATCAACGCCGGCGTGCCCGGCTCGACCACAGCAGATTGGAAGATGGCTTCGCCCAAGCAGGTACGTCAGGGACACTGGGAGTCTGTATTGCTGCGTGCGTGTGGCCGCCACCGTTTATTGCTGCCAAGAGAGCGTGGGCACTAACCACGCGATGCTGGATCACTGCCAATGCTTGTGGAACGGCTGCTTGCACGAACCAGTACATCAAGAACGTGCTGAACTCGAGAGCCATGGGCGACGCGTCTATCGTGATTCTTCTTCTGGGCTCGGTGGAGATCAGGTGGGCAGCATCGAGTCTAATATGCGACGAGCAGCCCATTGACACCAGCACGCATACTGCTTGTTCTGTGTGGACATGCGCATGACTGCGACTTTTTGCCGTGGAGCAGAGCCCCGGATGCCAAAGTTAGCGAGATGCAGCGGAACCTCATGGAGCTGTGCGACACCCTGCGCAAGAAGGGCAAGAAAGTGTGCTTGGCTACAGTAGCAAGTCCCGACCCGATCTCCAGCGACACAGACAGCTCCAGCCCAAGTGCCAAGCTCAACATAGCGCTCGAGCACTTCAGTAAGAGGTTCGTGGCCGTTCTTCTCGTCGTTCTAGTGCCAAGAAAGACCCGATCGCCGCTAACATGTGCGTTGTTGCGGCTTGCGGCCAGCACGTCGACGGAAGATACGCCTGTGATCCTGGGCCCACGTCTCGACACCTACGCGTTCCGTCGCGAGAGCGCTCTCTCATTCGACAAGTACCACTTCAACTCCAAGGTACGTGTCCGTCCACGTCTTGCTGCTTGAGGAGATCAGACCTGCCCGCTTTCTAGCCATTCCCAGCACTAATCCATCGCCATGCATGTGGCTCTGCGGCTGGTGCGACTGCAGTCGTTCCGGCTGCTGGCACGTAACACGGCGGATTTCTTGATCCCCATGATGACAGCTGTGGAGTGGACGACGTGGAAGGAGCAGCTCACTCACGTCACGTACGACAAAGCCTTGTACGAGTAGCTGCAACTTCAGCTCCTTCATTCGTGCAGAAGGACGTCGTGCTGTCGTGGCCACTCAAGCTACCGCGCTTCTCTCCTGACGCCACTGCATATCGCCACCGCATCCCAATGCGCCTTGGACTGCGATAGCGCTGGTTGACGCTGTCGCCGTTGGCGTGGCTTGTTCGACTCGCTCTTGGTCCGTAGGCGTCACCCAGACAGGAGAAACACAGGCAACAGTACCAGGAAACACGAGCTCTTTTCTTTTTTCTTTGGTGTTTGCAGCTCTTTTTCGTCGCCTTTGGCCCGCTGGCAACGTTGCAATCCGCCATCCAGCGAGTCGCCAGGCACATCCATGGAGTTCACATCCGCATGGTTGTCGGTTCGCTCGCTGGCTCACTCACAGCCATGTCGTGCCTTCTTCGTCATCACGACTCCATCTCCGTGTCGTCCGACACTGGCGCAGGAGCAGCAGCCTCGCCCTCAGCCGCTTTTTGCTCCTTTGCGGGCTTGGAGGCCCAATACGCCTCCATCTGCCGGTCCAGTTGCATGGCCTTGGGATCCGGGCCCTTGCCAGCTTCGTGCCAGTATGTATCCATCTCCATATCCAGGTCTTCACCTGTGGGCGGAGCCTTCTTCTTTTCCACGCGACCACGTGTGCCCTTCTGCTTCGTCGCAGTGGGTTGACCCTTGCCAGGCTTGGGCTTGCTGCCTGCAGTCGCCTTGGGCTTGGGCTTGGAGTTCGTGGGTGGCGCAGCCAGCCCTTTCCGACGCTTGTCCACCACTTGCTGGCGCTTGGAGCGGTTGGCCTGCGCTGTCTGCTTAAGCTTCTGCTGCTGCTGGATCTGCTTGCGCGTGGGCGGCGGCGGCGCGCTCTTGCCCTTCTTAGACGATTTCCTGGCCAGCAGCACGGGCTGCGGCGCTGCCTTCCGGCGCTGAACCTTCACCACATGCTGCTGTTGCTGCGTCTTGGGCTGCGGGTGCACGGAGGTCGCTGCCAAACTCGTGAAGCGGCTGGACAGCGGGATCTCCGACACGCCAATCACGGCCGAGTTGCCGCGCAGATTCTTCTTCGTCTGCGGCCCCTGCTGCGCATCGATGCGCCGCTGACCGCGAACGGAAGCGCGGCGCGCGCCCTGGCCGCGCGGGGAGGCTCCTTTCTGTCGGTACATGGCGGGCAAGCGGCGCGTTCTCGGCTCGTCGCTCGCGCTCTCTGGGGCTCGAAGTGCTGCTGGACTGCTCTGGGAAGGTATGGGGCCAGTCAGTCTTCCTGCGTCCGCGCGAGACCAACGCCAAAGGAAATCCAGCGAGAGGGGGTGCAGGTGGCACGAAGGTCGCGCGAGGGAAGAGGCGGGCGGTGATGTGGCGCGAACGTTGCGCGTGCGAGGAACCGGAAGGACAAAAGGTGGCACCAAGCGATCAAGTGACCAGGCGACCCAAGGGGCGGGCGGGGCACACGGCGACTGGGGAGATGGCAACGGGCATGGCGGCGACGGCGCTGGAGGCCGCGCTGGCGGACCAGGTGCACCACTACATGGACGTCTACGTGTACGAGACCGCGCGGTTCCTGGCGGAGCGTCTCGTGGCGCACGTAAGTGCTCCGTTGCGGCCTTCTGCAGCCCCGTGCAAGTGTCAAACCGACGCGGAGTATCTTGGCCTGTCCGTGCAGTTGCTAACACTTGTCTCTCTTGCTGCTTGCACGCACAGCACCGCACAGAGGAAAATCTGTATTTGCTAGCCACATGCTACTTCCGCGCCGGCCAGCTATCCCGCGCTAGATCCGTGCTGAGCGGCGCGACGCGGCCCGAGAACCGCTACTTGCTGGCGCGTTGCTACTTCCAAGAAGGCAAGCTCACGGAGGCCGAGAACGCGCTGTTGGGCAGCGAGAGTCGCCACTTGGACGACGCTGACGCCCTGGAACACGTACCCGCGGGTGCTGCTGGCATGTTTCTGCTGGGCCGCGTGTGCAGACGCGCCAACCGACGGCAACAGGCCGTGGACTGCTTCACCAAGAGGTGCGAACCGCCACACAAATGCCTTCGTGCTTGGTCCACAATCGCCCACACTGCTGTAACTTGTACTCATCTGCAGATTCCTCTGTGCGCTCTAGTTTGGAGATGGACGACTGCATGTGGGCAGCCTACGAGCAGCTCTGCGATCTCGGCGCCAATTTGGACGCCTCGCAGTTTTTCGGTGCAGCCACCTGCTTCACCACCAACGAGATGGCAGCCCAGAGCCAATATCCCCACTCCGATGACCACGACGACGTGGACAACAACGCCGGCGCGTCAGAGGATCTGTCCACGGACGAGGCCTACGCGACGCCAGAGCCTCCCCCTCTCACTGGCTTGGCCACGCCCAAGGACACGCTCATAAAGACGACCACTGCGCCCGTCCCTGATGAACCTCTAGCCTACAAGACGCCGATCGTAGGCACAGGTCGCAGCAGCAACAACCACCCAGGAGAAGGCGTGAAGAAACCACGGGGAGCGGAGCTAGGAGCGCCTATCGCCAAGCACCGCAAGCCACACCGACGGCCGTTGGACAACGAAGCGTTGGCCTCCAGCACTCGACTCACCTTCTCGTCCTCCCCCACGGAAGGCACACCTTCGGTAAGTGCAGTAGGATCAGCTATCGCATTATCACTACCCCCATTAAACTGACGCCGTTCGTTACCTCACTGTCCTGTGGATGTGCAGGACGCCGCCAAGTTGCCGACGGAGTCCCCCGCTCCGATGCTTGCCACGCGGCTCTTCCAGCAGATGGAGACACCGGAGGACGTTTCGTATCCGCTGGAGCGAAGACGATATGGCGCTGCGTCACCGCACATACAAGGCCGACAGCAACTGCTTCGGCTGCTCAGTGCCTTCGGTGCCATCTACCAGAAGCTGGCGATGTATCTGTGCCAAGAGGCTCTGGAACTTCTCGACCAGCTCCCGAGATCGCAACGTGGCTCTGGTTGGGCGCTACAGCAGACTGCGCACGCACATTTTGAGATGGCCAACTATGATCTGGCCCACGAAACCTTCCGGACGCTGCACCGAGCCGAACCCCACCGTATGGAAGGTCTGGACATGTACTCCACCACACTCTGGCACCTCAAGAACGAAGTGGAGCTCTCGTATCTGGCGCAGCAGGTTACAGACCTGGATAAACTCTCGTGTGAGGCCTGGTGTGTGGCTGGGAACTGCTTCAGTCTGCAGAAGGAGCACGATACAGCTCTAGCCTTCTTCCAGCGGGTACGCCAGGCTCTAGAGCACACAAATAGCTTCACACTAGCTTGTAAACGTGCTGTGATTGACTGCTGGATTTGCACTTCGAAGTACTAACCCGCTTTATGTTGTGACGGAGTAGGCGATTCAACTGGATCCAGCCTTCACGTACGCGTACACGCTGTCCGGGCACGAATACGTGGCCAACGAGGACTTTGAGAAGGCTGTGAACTGCTACCGCCACGCCATCCGAACCAATCCACGCCACTACAACGCCTGGTACGGCCTCGGCACCATCTTCTACCGCCAGGAGAAGTTTGATTTCGCCGAGTATCACTTCAAGCGCGCGCTAGAGATCAACCCACGCAGTTCACTACTACACTGCTTCTTGGGCATGGTGCAGCATGCTACCCAGCAGTGCGACGCGGCCTTGCTCACGCTGGCCCGAGCCAGCGAACTCCAGCCGCGGAACCCGCAAGCGCGCTTCCAACGAGCCAATGTGCTGCTGACGCTGGAGAGATATGAAGACGCGCTGGAGGAACTACGAGTTGTGAGGGACTTTGCCCCACGGGAATCCTCAGTGCACTTCCTCATGGGCAAGGTGAACAAGCGGCTGGGTCGTCCGGATGAAGCCATGCGCGCCTTCACCACAGCGCTTTACTACCAGCCCAAGGACAACAACCTCATCAAGGCGGCCATGGACCGTATCAACGACCCGGACTTGGACGACGACGACCGTCTCTAGCGCTGTGCCGCACCGCCAAGTGGGTCGCTAGCGCTAGTGCACAGCGTCATGGATGCAGAGCTTAGCAATATACAGCACGTAGGTCTCCAGCTTCTGGTGCTCCCCCCGCCCGTTGATCGTGGGCCAGAGCTCTTGGCGCCGCTTTCCGGACCGGTCGAATGACGGTGGGGAGATCCAAATCACTTGGAGTTTGTATGCTTCGCGGTCTTTGCGCCCTGCGATCGACGTCATTCGCTTTATTGCCGCTTGGTGATCGGACGGAAGAGGTTGGTAATGGGCGTGACGACGGTCAAGGCAGAGGCCCGTCGCCTGCTGCAGGAGCTCACGCAGTTCGCACAGGCGCCTGCGGCACTGGAGCGGCTCTTTGGCGGGCTGGACGTCGCTGTGCTGGCCCAGCTACTGCGTTGGCAGAGCGCTCCGGGCGACGCCAATCTACGCGACGTGCTGGCGGACTATGCGTCCCAGGACGACGCGGAAGCGGGCGAGTCTGGGTCCACCACGCTAAAGACAGACGTCGTGCGCGCCGACATGCTGCTGCTGGCCATGGGTAAGCCGGCGCTGCTGTTCGCCGCGTCCATCTACGACGAGGAGCTGGCCACGCTGGTCTGGAATGGGCTTGTGCGCTTCCACGCGCGTTTCCCGACGCTGGATCTGTCGCGGCAGGTGCTAGACAACACCGCCGATAGCCACGGGTACTGCGCGCTGCACTATGCCATCGAGGCGCAGATGGAGGGCTTCCTACGCATCGTATGCGCTGATCTTAGCGGTGATGAGGTGGCTGCAGAGCGAGCTGCGAAACTAGCGCCACGAGTGCGAACCCAAGACGTGGCGCTGCCTGTCAACAGCGCGCAGATCTTGGGCAAGGATATTGCCAGCGGTGGCTGCTCCCTGCTGCACCTGGCGGCGCGCAAGGGCGAATTGGAGCTGGCGCGGACCTTGGTGGCCGCGCCACTCAGTATGGACGCCAAGACGCTCACAGACTGGGACGGCAACACGGCGTATCAAGTGGCGCTGATTCACGGCCACACTGACGTAGCAATCTTCCTGCAGGCACGAGACGCAGCGTCTAGCGACTGACTAGTTTGTCTGGTGCTATTGTGTGGCTATGACAGAGGTATCTGACTGTTTTGTGTCTTGGTTTGGCTGCTGGGTCTACTGGAAAGAGCGTCACGGGGGAGGAAGAGCTGGAGACGTCGGCGGTTGCCGAGCTGCGACTCCAGCGTGAAGAGTGCGCTCGCAAGCGATACTTGGCCAGTCTGGAGCCACAAAGCCCCAGCTTCCTGGAGCCAGAGACGTTCCCGCAAGTCTGGAGTCTGGAGGAGAGCGCCTTGGTGCGACAAGAAGTGAACCGCGTGGCTGGCGAACAAGGTTGGTGCAAGCAGCGACACGCAGCCTACCCGACCACAGACTTGCCGTGCTATCGTGTGGCGGCGCTGGACGCCTGGGTTCGAGCATCACTGCGTACGAGGCTCTTCCCGCTCATCGCGAAGCGCTACAATCTGCCAGAAACTCACACGCTGGTTTTCCGAGACTTGTTCTACGTCAAGTACGAGGCCCGTGAAGGTGAGCGCGCCGAACTGGCGCTGCATCGAGACGGCTCCGTGCTCTCCTTCAACGTGCTGCTGAACCCGGCGTCGGACTTCTCGGGTGGCGGCACTTTCTTTGAGGCCACCAAGCGCACCGTCCACATCACTCAAGGTGACGCCGCCGTGCATAGCGGTAAGGTGCGGCATGCGGGCGCGCCGGTGCTTTCAGGCAAGCGACAGATCCTCGTGGGCTTCCTGGACCTCGTGGAGAGCGTTTTCTGAGGTTCCAAGGCTTTAGAAGCGTTGGAACTGGATGCCTTCGATGGGTGTGTCGCCCTCCAGCGTATAGAGTCGGTGACACCAGTACTTCTCATCGTACAGATCTCCATCTAGCGACGTTTGGATGGATAGTGTGGCCTTGGCCTGCGTCAAGCCACCGAGCAGAAGCGTAGGAGAGCGTGAGTTGTGGTCATAGAGCGTCGCAGAATGGCGAGGTGAGATCTCTGCAGGTGGGCGGGCATGTGAGGGCATACCCGTTCGAGCTCGTAAAAGAACAAGTGGTCGCCCCAGATCTTGTCGTATGTGTTGGCCAGCATCTATGTCGTCCCCAGCAGCCATGGCAAAGAGTACAGGTGCGAAGGAACACGAAGATTAGAGTGGCAAACCATGGTTTACAGCTTCCGCTTGCGACTGACATCAAGGAGAACAACGGTCAAAGCAGACGTACAGCGATGAGCAGGTTGAGGAGCATGATAGTACCAATTACCACAAAGCCCACGAAAAAGAAGATGGCCAGTGGCCCGCCTTTGTAGATGCTGTCCCAGTTCCAGGAGCCCAGACTAATCTCAAAAGCTGTGGTGAGCGCCGACGCGTAGCTCTTGCAACCATCGAGCTGCGAATTCGCACGGGGTTGATGCGATCAATCTCTCTCGTGAGTAACAAACCAACTGCGGGGTGGGAAACACTGGGATGTCGTACCTGAAGGATGAAGAAGGCGAAGGCAAATCCACACAAGAAGACGCAAAAGACCAGGACGAAGACCAAAATGTCGGAGAACATCTGTGGACAACAAGGGACACCACACGAGCACATTGCAGTTGGTAATGGGTAAGCAAGATGCAGGGAAAAGGGATTCAGACCCAACAAGTGCACTGCATGAGCTCAAAACTAGCCTTGGCGAGCATGCGGACGAAAGGGCCGAGCACTTTGGTGCCTCGCGCGAACTGGATCCACTTGATGAAGATCTGCGGGCCTACGATACTCATGAGCGTGATGCGGAAGTTGTACTTGCGCTGGATACTGAAGCTGTAGAGCGATTCCTGGTACACGATGAGGCGGTAGTCGTCCGTGTCGAACACTTCCCAGTACCCAGCCAGATACACCAGCGTTCGTAGATTAGTTTGATGGAAGTACTGCTCTTTACTTCATGGCACAGAACGACGTCCACTCACTGTCTGGAACCACCATCTCGAGCACCTCTGCGAACAGCAAGAGCCACACGCACGTGATTTGCACGATGTCGAACCAATTCCAGCCGTCGCGCAGGTATCTCCGCAGGCTGCCACATTCCCGATATGTTCGAAACTGTTGCATGGGAACCCACACATATTTGGTCAGTACCAGTCGTATGACTATGGAAGCGCTTCGGTCCGTCACTATACCTCTTGGAGCGTGTAGTGCGCGTTGATGCCGGAATAAACGAGTCTGGCCAGGTCACGAATGTACTCTACAATGCCCACGCGCTCGGTGAAGATATTGTTGCGATAGCCACCTAGGGTCATCCCAATGTAAGTGTCGCCAACGTGTAGATATCTATCGATCACACGGGAGCCACGCCACACAATGCCATGATCAACGAAATTAGCCGCTTCAATCAAATGCACAACGATCCTACTTGTAGCAGAGCGAGTCGGTGATACATACGTGGCGATGAAGACGGCCATAAAGTACACAAAGTACACGTGGAATTCCGAGCGAAAGGTCTGTCGTGCAAACGAGTTCCACCTGCACAACACGGGTGACAGCAGCGTCTCAGCATTGCCGGTCTTCTTTCAGTTATAACGCTGCAACAAAGAAAGAGTGAGAAAACGTACTTGTGGTCCAAGATATGTCCAACCCACTTGTGGGACATGAGTTCCTTGCACTCCGTCTGTAGCGACGCACACACAGATGCCCTAGTATCAGTCGTTTGTGCCCAATACCGCTACAGTAAGGTGCCAAAGACTCGTACCTTGACGATCAGTGCCAGCGTCGGACTGAGACTACCACGGAATTCGGCGTGGTCATACATGTACTCGTACAGGATCCCCTTTGGTTCGCACACAATGCTCTCCTTGTGAGATTCAGCGGCTTCAGTGGCCGCAAACATGTTCTGTATGCTCAGTACACGGCGTACATGGCGGAGCACCCGCCAGATCTTCACTAGCACCGTCCACACGACGTGAAGACCTCGTAATAGAGTTCCTCGCTTGCGATTACGCCGCTGCATCCTGCTCACCACTGGCGGCGCTTTCATCTTCAGTAGCAACGCCTCTATGCGCTCTTCCTCAGTCTTGAGATCGTTGTCTACAGTCCAGCGCTGGTTGTGTTCGCGCACATGACGCAGCATGCTGCACCGGAAGAGTGGTTTACGGAACGAGTCCATGGCTACAACGGCCGCTTCAGGCATGTTCTCGATCAGGAGGTGGAACAGCTTGGTCTTCTGATGTAGTTCTCGGGCTTTTGCCAGTTCCGAAGCCGCGACATGCTCCGAGGTCACGAGCACGCACAAGATCTTGGACGACAAGAGCGAACTCCCTGGTGCGGGGCGGAAGAACGCCACGTCGCGTGGATTGCGTTGGCTCAAGAACGGGGAAGCCAATAGTGTGTCGACACGAGTGCATGTAGTGTCATGTGCTCCACCGGCTGCTTCGTGACGTGCTCGTGCTCGTGTTTTGTCAGGCGACATGTCCGGAGAGATGGCATTGCTACTACTTGGCCCTTTCTTGGGTTGGGCTTTCCCTCCAGCATGGCCGTGTGCCGTGTGCATGTGTGCGACCAAAGCTCCTGAACGGTAGTGTAGCGACGGCATGATCTTGGCTGTGTCGCTGGCGTCCGGATAGTCCACGAAGGTGCCGCGCAACACCGTATCGTTGAGTAGTGTGATGGACACGTAGCGTGAGATTCGCACGTCTGCGTTGTTCTCGACGAGGTAGATGCACACACCGTGCCGTTGGCTTGAGATGGCGAAATGGAGCCTACAGTCCGAGCAAGCAAGGAGCAAACCAGGCGAAGTGAATCTCTTCCAGCCTTTCAAACCACGCAATAGACCATCAACAATCTTGTGCGCGACATAGAAACATAGAGACACGTACGGAGTTTCTCCTGCCTTGTTCTGTGCGTCGATATTGGCACCGTTGGCGATGAGCAACTGACAGAGTGAGAGGTGGCCCCCCTCTGCGGCGTAGTGGAGTGGGGTATTGCCCGCGGCGTCCTTGGCTAGTACAAGTGGGTGGCCGCAGATTACTAGCAGGTCTGCCAGCGTGATGGCATCATCGTTGAGCTTGTCCAGTGCATCCGAGAAGCGTGCAAATTCCACGCCGACCTCCGCCACAATAGCTCGCATCTCAGCATGCGCTTCACTCACCAGCGTCTTGGTCTTGCGTTGCTGCAGGATCAGCTCCAGTAGATGACTCACCAACAAAAAGCTGTACGTCTGGTACGGTGAGTCCATCGGGTGCGTGTTCCAGTACAACAGCAACTCACGCACGAGGTCCAGATACCCGCGCTGTGCTGCCACGTGCATGACAGTGTACTGGTCAAGTCCGTGGGGCAATAGTAGATCGAGACCGTTGTTAGCTTCGCTGCGCAAAATGCGAAGGATCTTGGGCAGATTTGGCTCCGCCAAACGCAAGACGCCGCTCTCGCTCTTACTCGGACCGAGCACCAGCGGTCGACACTGACAGCATTCGTCAAAGAGTAGCTTGCTTTGCAGTGCCAAGTGCTGCGACGCGCGTTTGGCCGTCAGGAGCTGCATCATGTAGTACTTGCGCATGCTGCGGTTGATCTTGGCGGCCGCCCAGCCCTCGGGACGCTCTGTGTTGCTACCCACACCGAAATGCTCGGCCAGAAACTTTGTGAAGACGTTACCGCCGCGACTTGGCTCTTCGCTCGACTCTGGCTTCTCCACGCGTGCACTTTGACTGTCGATTGCATATGCGTGGGAATGCAGCGCTGCAGTTGTTGCCTGCTTGAGCAGCAGCCGCGGCGGCCGCTTGCGCACACCCTCGAGGATCACCATCTTATGCTTACGCCGCTTGCTGGCTCTGGTCTCCTGCAGTTCCCTCGAAGCAGAGCAAACGCAGCGACTAACAGGTTAGCCCACGGAAGAGCTCCAGCTGAACGACGACGCCCAAGGTTACCTGGAAGCGCTTCTTGTAGGCCAGCAGCAGGTCCTCCCGCAACGGAGAGCCCGGCGGCGCTAAGGCCAGCGCCGCAAATCGCCTCTCCGCGTCCGCGGGCATCGTGCGTGCAGCTCCAAGGTCCAGAGACGAAGGGCAGCTCCAGTTTGGAAGTGTCGCCATGTGCAACAGCTATGCGGTCGAGGAGCCGCGACGCTTCGTGTCGGCACTGCTCTTATAACCTTGTACTGGGGTTCACTATGTCATAAATGCCACTATATTGACCACTATTGATTGCTCGACAACTGTAGTTTAGGTTGCTCGGAAGGCATGGGCAAGCAAGACGCCAGGAAGATGGAGACGGGATCGGAGATGCCGACTGCGGGCGACAGCGAGCGCGTCACCACCGCAGACATGGACAGCGAGTTCTTCAGCTTCCCGTACGAGCAGCCGTATGAGATCCAGCTGCAGCTCATGCGTCAGTTGTGGGAGACGATCGAGCGCGGCCACTGCGGCATCTTCGAGAGCCCCACCGGAACGGTACGGCCAGTCGTATCCGCGGGTGTTTGGCTCCGCTTTATGGAATGCCACACGGCTATCTGTGCTTCTTGATCAGTTGTAGCGTCCGCAGACTAACACATTGGTTGCTGGACTGTTGTGCGACTGTAGGGCAAATCCGTCAGCCTCATTTGCGGTGCGCTGACGTGGCTGACCAAGCACACGGACAGATATGGGCTCCTGAAAGCCTCTGCACCTGCCAAGCAAACGGCAGAAGCAGATGCAAGCGTGCCAGACAAGCCTGAATCAACAGCAGAACCTAGTTGGTTGAGCGCTTATGACGAGGCGAACGCAAACCGTGAAGTGAAGCACCAGCAGCAGATGGTCAAGCAAGCACTAGCTGGCATCGAGAAAATCCGACTGGAGCCTGACGACGCCAGTTCCAAGAAGCGCCGGATCGGATTCGCGTATAACCACCACGAGCGGAAGCGTCCACGTGCACAGCACGGGCGTGGTAACAGTGGCAGTAAAGCTGCTGGGACTAAAGACGGAGAGGAAGGTGGAGAACATTTGGTGGAGGCATACGACAGCGATCGCGTGGCACAAGCTGAGAGCGACAGCAACAGCGACAGCGAAATGCAGCCAAAGTCGCAGTTTAGCGGCTGGCCAGGAGAAGAGAGTCGGAGTTTGGGGGTAGTCAAGATCATCTACTGCAGCCGCACGCACTCGCAGATCTCGCAGTTCATCCGCGAGATCCGCAAGACGGCGTTCGGGGCTCGCATCCGCGTGGTTTCACTTGGTTCCCGCAAGAACTTGTGCACGAACCCCAAGGTGACAAAACTTCGTTCGGATCTCCAGATGGCCGACAAGTGCCTGGACATGCTGCAAAGCAGTAAGAAGAGCACCAAGTGTCCGTTCTACGAGAAGGAGCTGCTGGGTCACTACAAGGACTATGCGCTCGCTCAAATCAAGGATATTGAGGAGCTCCACACACTTGGAGACGAAATGTCCATCTGCTCGTATTACGGCACCCGGGAAAGTGTCCCTCTGGCTCAAGTTGTGGCGGTCCCGTACTCGATGCTACTGAGCAAAGACACCCGCGAATCGCTTGGGATTGAACTGGAGGGCAACGTCGTGATCTTTGACGAGGCCCACAACATCGTGGACGCTATCAACAACACGTACAAAGTGGAGGTGAGCAGCAAGCAGCTCGTCGTGGCGCGCCGCAGCCTCTGGGCCTATTTCAAGCGGTACGAGAAGCGCTTCAAGGGCAAGAACAGCTTCTACATCAAGCAGCTGCTCTCCATCCTCGAGTTCCTGACCAAGTTTCTCCGTCAGTTGAGCAAAAGCGTCGGCAAAGTTGTCTTTGGACCGGACGACGGAGAAGATGGTGCCAATGGTGCGCAGATGCTGACCATCAACGACTTTTTGTTCAGCGCCAAGATTGACCACTTCAACATGTTCAAGATCTTGGTGTATCTGCGCGAGAGCGGCTTGGCTAAGAAGCTCATGGGTTTCGTCGAGGCAGAGAAGAGTGCAAGTGCGCCTGTCGTCGAGCAGCACCAGGATCCGTCAAAGTCTAAAGCGACCGATGATGCCAACGAAGAGTTTGAAAGTAGGCACATCTCGCCTCTGCGAACTGTGGAGGCGCTACTGAAGGCACTGACCAGTGCAGGAGGTGACGGTCGCATCCTCGCTCAACCTCAGATCGTACGCCATACTCGCATTGAGGCTGTAGCGGCCGCTTGCTGCTGCTTTTAGGACTTCAGAGGTGCTGATGCTGTTGTTGGCGTGTCGTACTGATTCGTTTACACGTGTTTAGCCGAGCAAGGGTGTGCAAGGAGTCATCAAGTTCATCCTGCTGAACCCCGCCACGCATTTCCAGGAGGTGGTGGAGAAAGCCCGAAGCGTTATTCTCGCTGGAGGAACCATGCAACCGGTAAGGCAAACAGCTCCACTGCCTTGCCAATCACTCTTCATAGTTGACCATGAACTGGGGCTGACGCTGTTATTGTGGGAATGTATGGACGTTGTTCCAGGTATCTCAAGTGATCGACCAGCTCTTCACCACTGTCCCAAGAGATCACATTGATCTCTTCAGCTGTGGCCACGTGATCCCTCCGGAGAACCTCCTGGGCTTCAGTCTGACCTCGGGGCCTTCTCACAAGCACCTGGAATTCACCTTCTCCCGACGCAACGACATGGAGGCGCTGGACGAACTTGGTCGCATCCTGCTGAACCTCTCTCGGATCACACCTGGAGGAGTAGTGGTATTCTTCCCGTCATACCGCTTTGAAGCAAACGTCGTGCGTCGATGGCAAACCACCAAACAGTTCGAGCAGATCTGCGCCAAGAAGCCCATCTTTCGCGAGCCAAAGCAGTCGGACGAGCTCGCAGATGTGCTGACTCGGTACTCCGCCGCGTGTTCTCAAAGCGGACGTGAAGGAAGCCGTGGCGCCATGCTACTGAGTGTCGTGGGCGGCAAAATGTCCGAGGGTATCAACTTTAGCGACGAACTGGCGAGATGCGTCGTCATGGTTGGCATGCCATACCCGAACGCTCGTGACGCCGAGCTCGTTGAGAAGATGGCGTTCCTGGACAAGCGGACCCCGGGCGCTGGCCGGCAGTTCTACGAGAGTTTGTGCATGAAGGCGGTGAATCAGTCCATCGGTGCGTGTAGTACTCACAACTGGACGTGCCGAGATGTTGGAGACAACAACGGTATACTCACCCACTGCGCCATACCTGGATACACTGTTGTGTGCTGTGTAGGTCGATCTATTCGTCATCAGAATGACTACGCTTCCATTGTGTTGGTTGATCATCGATACTCGAGTCCGATGGTACGCAACCGCCTGCCCGAGTGGATTCAGAAGCGTGTGCAGCCTGCGACGACTTCCCAGTCCTTCGGCCACGTGTACTCGCAGCTCGTACAGTTCTATCGAGCCAAGGAGAAACAGGAGAGTTGAACTCACCTGCTAAAGATTGAGTCACGCGAGAGTATAGAAGACACCACTCGCCGTTGCGTGTTGCACTGGAAAACCCATCTAGTTCGCTAGCTGCTTCTTGTACTGGGCGTTGAGCACTTGCTTGGCGATGCCCAAGACCCGTCCAGCCAACTCTTCGTCGTCGTAAGACCACTCCATATGCACTTCCCACTCTGCTGAGACGGCCACACCGACCGAACGGAGTTTGAGCCACCGGTCGATCGTCTCGATGGGAACGTGGCGGATCCACTTGGCCAGACCCAGGCGTAGTGCGTCCAGCAGTTGGTCCACATCTGCCTGCTGCTGCTGCTCCTCCTCTTCTTCATCTGCCGATTCGGCAGCCGCAGACAACAAAAAAGACAGCGCCGACGCTGGAGCACGAGAACTCTTCTTCTTCACACGTGTGGACGGCTCGGCGGGTTTCTTCCACGAGTACGAGAAGTAGAGTGCGTGCTTCTTCTTCTTGAGTCGTCGTGCGCCGTTCCCGCTGGACACGAGCATGAGCTTGCGTTTGGCCTCTGCGATGAGGATGCCCTGCACGTCCGACGGGTTGTTGAACATGGCTTTGTGGATACGCAACGGGATGTCGCGCTCTTGCTGGAGAGCCGTCCTGCCTTCCGACGCGATCTCCTTCACCACGAGGCTTCGATCCACTGCTGAGTCAGTCTTGGGCTGGTTCTGGATATGCGTCTGGATGAATTGCAGGTCTTCGGGAGCTGCAGCGTCCAGCGCCACCTGACGAGGCGCCACGTCAGACACGAGTTGGACAATACTCTTGGCATCCACTTCGTCACCGCACGGGATGTAGTGAACTCCGCACACGACATTGACGCCCAACTGTTTGCTAATCCCCTTCCGCTCCGGGTCAGCATAGAGCAGATAGTTGACGGTTCCAGGCGTGCAATGCTCCGAGAGCACAATAAGGTTCTTGGCGTCGCTCGCAACAGCACGGACAGCACGACACGAGTCGCCCTGGGATATGTTGGCTGGACCTGTGAATAACACGAAGGGTCCAGGCTGCTGCAGCCGCTTCCAATCGAATAGCTGCAGTTCAGCGCCAATGGAGCGGCCGTCGCGTAGCTGATCCTGCATGGCTGGCGTGCAGGAGCGACGCAGCAACGGCAGGAAGCGACTGGGATACTCGAGTGCTGGATCAGACACGAAGATCGGGCACTTGCCACTGTCTTCTAGTTGATGCCAATGCTCCAAGAGGATGGTCGCCAGTTCGTGAAAGAAGCCAAGACGGTAGACAGGGATCACCACCTTCCCGTTGGCTGCCACGCACTCGAGAACCGCCTTGAGCAGCTCCCGCTCCATGGCGCTCTGAGTCTCCGACACGGTCACGGCGAAGGAGCTGCGGGTGAGCAGCACACTGGGCTCCAGTCGCGGGATTTGCGCCGGTAGTAGAACGCGGCCCCCGGTAAGATTGAAGTCGATGGCGAACAAAACGGTAGTGACGCCAAGTTCCAGGAAGAAGGCACAGCCACCAGCCACGTGGCCTGAGTGGTAGGCGGTGATCTTCAGGTGGTCGTTCACGGTCGTCCGCGCCTTGAGCGCTACGGCCTTGGTCTTGCGGAAAGACAACGCGATATCCTGTACGTTGTAGAGAGTTGGTAGGCCGCTGCCGCCGTCCTTGGTCTTGGCGTGACAGCCTGACCAGTACTCGGTTAGAAGATGCGGCGCGATGGCGCGGGTGCCGTGCGTCATGTAGACAGGGGGGAGTGTGATCGTCTGCGCCGCGTCCGGGGCGCTCACTGCCGCAGTTGGCACGCCACACTTCTCCGCTAGATACGGCAGCATGTAGCAGGCCTCGGGGCGGTAATCGGCGACCAGTACGGCGTCCAGCGCTGAGCCCCCCTCCCGTCGCACCAACTTCTTGAGCTCGCGAGCGTAGAGCGCATTGGCTTCTTCCGCAGTTTCCTGGTTCGGCGCACTGCCCGCATCGACACCAGCGACACCAGGAGATGCGGCGCTCTTGGCCTGGCCGCAGCCGAGAAGCACCGCAGCGCCCGTGAGCTCGTCGCGTAGGCAGAAAGCCGCGCCGCCGCCCAGCCGCTCCACAGATAACCCCATTGCCGGCTGCTTGAATATGCGGCGTCGGCTCGGGACTAGTTTCATAGTTTGACTGTGGCAGGAGTGTAAGCTGATCCGACTCAGAAAGGTAGTAGCGCGATGTGTGCCCCGCTTTGGACAACCATTCGATAATATCAGCTTTCTACGGAGATCAAGTTAAAATGGCAGAATCTGATTGGCTGATCGAGACCTAGCACTGTATAAACGTTTTTATGTACATACAGGGATGGGGGTGACGCGGCGCGCGCTGGCAGTGACGCGTCCAATATCCATGTGTCCCACACGAAACACGCTCGTGGCGCCAGGCTGGGAGTGGCCGACGAGCACGGTGGAAGTGCGCTGCCTGCTGGGCCACCTCTTCTCGACGTCGCTCGTCTACCTTCGCGCATGCCCGCAGTGCCGGCGCAGCTCCTCGAAATGCGAGTACGCAGCTGCCTGGTCTGCGCAGCACTTCATGGGCCAGCCGTGGCTGTCTTCGCGCACGGTGTTCAAGGCGAGCAGGGTCCCTGCATGGCGAAAGCTGGAGGTGGACGTCTATTCCGCGCATTACGGCGTGGGCTTCGA
>JAADYK010000494.1:0-18980 GCA_023338225.1 Halophytophthora batemanensis
CATGACGGAGATCCTGGATACGTACGCGGAGATCACGAGCGTTGCGCGCTTCAACATCGACAGTGAGCAGCACGTCTGGCTCACGTCGACGAACTACACAGAGACCGTGGACCTGGAGGGTGATCTGCTGGGCGATGTACTCACTGCGTGGCTTGCCGACGACTCGACCACGGCTCCTGCCACGGAGACTCCCACGACGGAGACTCCCGCCACGGTTCCCACGACGGAAACTCCTACGCTGGCTCCTGTGATTGAGACTCCAACGACCGAGACACCCACCACAATTCCTACGACGGCTCCCACGACGGTTCCCACCACCGAGACACCCGCTACGACCCCCTCGGTTCCTATGGCAGAGACGCCCACGACGGTCCCCACGACACCGTCCAATTCGACATCATCGCCTACGCCCCAGTCATCAACGCCGTCGACCCCTACCTTCTGCTAGGAGGAAGACTTCCAAGCCCCCTACGCTTTCGTTCGATTGGAGATCGAAGGAGTCGGGTGCTGCAATTGAAGCGACACGCTCGCGTTCAACAAGCAATCTTGAGACTTTCGTCTTCCTTGTGTGGCCCTGCTTGCCCCGATGTAGGCGAGGGCTCCGCTGTTGTAGGAGGTGTCTCCACGACAATTCGCCAGGAAGGTTGTCAAGTGCTGGAGACATTCGAATTGGATTTCGAAACTGCTTCTCATCCCGCTCTGCTTTTAGCCAATCCACGCGCGGTAAAACTGGATAAATGACGAGGATTGGGCGATATTTCGCCTCGTCAACTTGTTTTCGCACCCAGCCAGCAGATTGTGGACCCGAGTTTTATCTGCGACCTCAAGCCAAGCAAAGAGCAGCTCGACGTCAGTGATGCCTCTCTTCCTTGCGAAGCTCCGCCCACCCTCCGCCCTCCCGTGACGCGGCCTGGATAAAGTGCGCCGTGTACTCATGCTCCCGCTGCGCCTGCACCTTGGCTCTGCGTCGATGTGGTGGCATGTGCAGGTCACGCACGGCACCACAGCACAAACTCCGGACGCGACCGTCTCGAGATTCCACGCGCAATGACGCAGCCGCTGTCCCTCGCAGGCCCAACAGAGGAGGACAAGCGACTCAATGATGAGCTGCTGCTCACGCTGCGGTATGCAATCCCTTCGAACTGCTGTAAGCCATAGCTACGCTTGTCTGACAAGCCATTGACTGTCTGCACAGGTCTTGCGGATTGCATGAAAGCGCGGCGGAGTTGGCCAAGCGCGAGGCTGTGCTCCAGAAGCTCACAGTCGTGCTGCAGGAATACGCGCTGCACGAAGGCCTGGAGCACATGAGCGAGGCGGAGGCGGCCGCCAAGCGCGTGCAACTGCGCACCTTTGGCTCCTACAGACTCGGCGTCCAGAGCCGAGAGGCCGACATTGACACGTAACGTTTCGGCGATGGCAACCTGCTGGCACCTTTGCACGTCTGCTGTAACCACCGATAACCGTGTCTTTCGTGCTCGAATTGCGCGACAGACTGTGCCTGGCGCCGCGGCATTGCTCGCGCGCGAGCTTCTTCCAGAAGGCACCGATCCTGCTGGAAGCCACGTCCAGCGTCTCGGAGCTCCACGTGATTAGTGACGCGTACGTCGTACTAAAACTAGCAGCACGCAGGCGCTTGCTGTGCTATGCGTGCAGGCTCAACAGTTTGTTTTCGATTGTCATGGTGGTGTGATTGACACTGTCGGTGTAGATTTGTGCCTGTGATCAAGATGAAGGTCGATGGCATCGCCGTGGACCTGCTGTTCGCGTCGCTCAACGTGGACTCCGTACCGGAAGACCTGGATATCCTGGACGACCGCTACTTGCGCGAACTGGATGAGCCATCGGTACGTTCACACAGCTTGCTCTTCCTCCGCTCCGAGGGCTTCAATCGCCCTCACAGCTTGGCTCTGTTGGTGATTTCGTGAGCAGGTTCGAAGCTGCAATGGCGTCCGCGTGACGGAGCGGATTCTGCAGCTCGTCCCAAATCAAGATCAGTTCCGCACGACTCTCATCGCTGTCAAGCACTGGGCTCGGGTACTACAGCGTCTGCCACCGCAACTGAGACTTCAAGTCCTCCTCCCTGCCGCCCGTGCGTGAACTCATATGCTTCTTCTGTTGTCCAGACGCGCGGCATCTACTCGAACGTGCTGGGCTTCCTGGGTGGTGTGAACTGGGCCATCCTAGTAGCGCGCATCTGTCAGTTCTACCCGAACTTGCTGCCAGCGGCGCTGCTGTCGCGCTTCTTCCGGATCTACCAGATGTGGGCCTGGCCCAACCCCATCGTGCTGGATGTGGCCACGAACCCGCTCAACCTCAGCTTCTCGGTGATGACACGCGCCTTCCAAGCGCACCCTCGACCACCTGCCTCCGTGTTATTCCCCACTTGTCCTCCAGCTGCGTGCAGCGGACGGCAGCAGTGAAACTCACGCACTCTTTGGTGTTCGTACTGCGCTTTGTTGAACGGTGTGGCGCACCTCCAGGTCTGGAACCCCAAGGTAAACCCCCGAGACCGACTGCACCTGATGCCGATCATTACTCCGGCCTATCCGGCGTTCAACTCGTCGTACAACGTGACGCCATCCACGCTGCGAATCCTCAAGGACGAGTTTGGCAAGGGATTCACGCGGACTCTTGCCATCGAAACCAAGGTCTGGCCGCCTTTTCTGGTTCGTGAAGTGATTGCAATCCCAACTACTCACCCACGTGTCTTTCTTCGTGCACAGAAAGCTTCCTGGGCCAAGTTGTTCGTTGCGCCGGCGTTCTTCGAAAGGTTTCGTGCTCTGGGTTGCAGCCCAGGCGGTGGCTGCGTCTCTCTTTTTCGTATGTTTGCTGTTTACACGAGGGCGGAGTGGCTGAATTGCAGTGCCCTCCGGTGTCTTCCTCTGCTCTATTGCCTTCGCCGTAGGTCCAAGCATTTCCTCCGCGTGCAGGTTACAGCAGGCAACGCCGAAGACTTTGGCCGGTGGTTCGGCTGGGTGGAATCTCGACTCCGCCACTTCTTCCTCCGGTACGTGGCCTGGTTTGCGAATCTGCCGTTGCGAGAACTTTCTCCAGCTAGTGAAGTGTCCAAGAGGGCTGGAATTGACTCTTCGGGGCTCCTTTCTAGGCTGGAAGCGCTGCCAGGACTCCGCATCTACCCGTTCGCCCGCTTCTTCGACTTTGTGACGCCCACGAACGCTCCCGACGCTCCGGTGAACAAGGAGCTGCACACGTCTTGGCTCTTCATCGGCCTGGCCTTCCGAGCCCCCAAGGTGGCGCAGAAGACCGGCAACACCCATGATGTGGACCTCACGGACGTCATCCGCGACTTTGCCTTCTACACGGATCAATGGGACGGACGCCACGGTGGGATGGACATGCAGGTGGACCACGTGACTCGTGCTCAGATACCCGAGTGGGTTTTGGACTCAGTGGACAGCGGTGCCGCGGCCACTGGGGGCAGCAAACACCTGCACAAGCAGCGATTGCCAGCCAAGAAGGCATCCAAGAAGACAAAACGCAGCGAGGACGGCGGTAAAGCGACCCGGAGCGGCGACGAACCGACACGCAACGCTGTCTCCAGTGCAAGCGGAGCCAGCAACAACTGCTACAAGAAGAGCAAAGGTACGTGATAGGTGGGTATGGAAGTAGACAACAGTCAAGCGCCTGGCCACCTTCGAGATGACCACCCTTTGCTGCAGCATTGAACTAGAGGAAGCGAATCTCCGCGTCTTGAACATGTTCCCACTCATACGTAAAGCAGACCCAGTGCATTCACTGCTTGTTGCTCGCCTGTGCGACTCACAACAGCTCTTACGATCCAATTCGGCCGAGCTCGACCGGCACTGGCTGCTTCAGCAAGCCAGCACGCGGCTTACTGATCCGTGAAAGTAGGCTTGCGCTTCTCCACAAAGGCGGCCATGCCCTCCTTCTGGTCCTTCGTGGCGAAGGAGCTCCAGAAGAGACGACTCTCGTACTTGAGCCCCTCCTGCAGGGACTGCTCGTAGGCGGCGTTCACAGCCTCCTTGGCCATCTTGACCACAGGCTGCGAGAAGGACGCGATCTTGTCGGCCGTCTTGAGCGCCTCGTCCAGCAGATCCGCCGCCGGCACCACGCGCGCCACGAGACCGTCGCGTTCAGCCTGCTGCGCATCGATCATGGAGCCCGTGAGGATCATTTCCATGGCCTTGGACTTGCCCACAGCACGGATGAGACGCTGAGTGCCACCGCAGCCTGGGATCGTGCCCAGAGTGATCTCGGGCTGGCCGAACTTGGCCGAGTCGCCGGCGATGATGAGGTCGCACAGCATGGCCAGCTCACAGCCGCCGCCAAGCGCGTAGCCGTTCACAGCCGCGATGACGGGCTTGGACACCTTGGTGATGTCGCCCCAGTTAGCAAACATGTTGCTCGAGTAGGCCTCCACGAAGGTCTTCCCCGCCATCTCCTTGATGTCGGCGCCAGCTGCGAACGCCTTGTCGCTGCCGGTGATGACGATGGCGCCAATGTTCTTGTCGGCGTCGAAGGCGTGCGCCGCGCCGTTCAGCTCTTCGATCAGCGGGCTGCACAGCGCGTTGAGCGCCTTCAGATCGTAGACAGAAGCACAAGCACAAGCACAAAACCCACGCATGAGGACAGCGTCAGAAGCCGTCGAGTGCAGTTCCAGGAGCTGCGGAGCGCGTTTGGGCGCCGTACCTTGGGGCGGTGCAGCGTGATGAGACCCACTTTGCCGCGCACTTCCGTCTTGATGTTCTCATAGTCGGCTGTAGGGGCAGAGCGCGCGTTAGTGGCGGCGGACGTGTCCATTTCGACGCAGCACGGACGCGGAAGAAGGCGGATTGGGACGCACCTTTGGCGGAGAAGCCGCGGGCGATGGGCGCGCGCCGCAGAGTCACGGCGGCGGAGCGGGAGGTCGGGCGCAGAGCAAACATGGCGAAGTGAGCGCAGCAGGCGGGAGCTCAGCTGGTGACGAGAGATCTTCTTGGGCTTTGGGGTGTCGACCATGCGTGTCATCGAGGAGAGACGTGGGGCACGTGGGAGCGAGGCGCTGCGACACGCGGATTGGCTGAAAAGCAGCGTGGGCTAGGAAAGGAGGAGATTGGCGGGGCCGGATTGGTGCAAAAGAGACGCGGGCTGCGGTTGACGTTGAAGAGGCCGTGGGCCCGAGAGCTCACGTGAACAAGGCCGAGGGGTCTTCACTCCACCATGCTGAAAGAAGGTGGAGCGGCGGACTCTAGCAGCGCCATGCGAAGAAAGAGGAGAGATACGAGCCGCAAAGAGCCGCATGCGAGTCGCTGGTGGTGATGACGCAGACCGCGGGGTGAGGTAAGCAAACGCGCGTGCATGCGATGTTCAGCCAGCAAATGCGCACGGACAATCAAGGGCATGCGATTCGATTACTCTAGGCCAAACCTCTGAGACCTCATGCGCCATTCGGTATGCGATACAGCAGGCTCGTTTCGAATGAGTCGTACCGGTGAGTGATCGGGATACCGGTACCATCCCTCCTCCACCCAAGTCGCCGCACACTCCTGCGATTGACATGGCGACCACCAAGCGCGAGCCAGCGGCCAGCGCCGCGGCACACGAGAGCGCGGGCTCCAACGTGCACGAGGCCTTCTCGCTCATGGCGACGCTCATCTACCCGCGCATTCCCATGCGCTTCCTGGACCTGTGCGCGCAGATCTTGCAGCGCCGGCAGCTCGAGACGGTCTTCGAGGAGCGCGCCGTGCAGAAGCTCTGCGCCTTCCCGCCCTGCGACAACAAGCTCAGCGCGTACGCTCATCTACAACCGGGTGGCAGTGCATTGCAGCGCTGCTGAGGTGCTAATGGTGCTACGGTGTGGACTATTGTGTGCGACGCAGCACGGCGGGCAAGTTCCGGGTGTCTCTGGCTCGCAAGGAGATCTACGACGCCAGCCACGAGAAGCAATTCTGCTCGCAGACGTGCATGAAGGTACCGCCCAGCGCAGTGCACTTACTGGTGTAAAGCCTCGCTAATTGCGTAGTCTCCCATCTGATCCTACGCGTATTCTTCACTCTAGAAAGCCCGCGTGCTGCTGTCCAAGCTGGTGTCCAAGCCGCCGCAGCTCGTGCCATCTGTACTGGAGGTCTTCGGTACGAGCAAACCCAACCCATTCGACTATGAAGACGGCGTGGAAGTGAAGAAGGTCGTGTCAAAGGCGCCAGAGTACGAGATGAGGCCCAGCATCCCAAAGGCCAAGGCTGTCTGGTCCAAGACGGCGGATCTGGGTGTGGTGGAACACGCGAATCGGGCCCCACCAGCGCAGGTCGCAGTGCCTCTAGCCTTGGAGGACTCGACCGCTCTGCGACTCAAGGAGAATACGCATCCAGCGCCGCCCGAACGAGACTTTCCCGACTCGCAGCAAGCCGTACTGATCGAAGGCTTTGTGTTCCCGTCGCACAAGAAACCGCTGGCGAAAAAGGTGGAAAAGCTGCTGAACAAGACGGCAAAGAACAGCGAGGAAGACCTGGTGGTGAGCGACAGTGACGAGAGCGAAGCGGCCGGTAGTGACGCCGAGGATGCGTCGTCCGCTGGCAGCTTCGAGCTCTCGGACTTTGACGAGGACGAGGTGGTGACGCTCGAAGACTTGCCGCTCTTTAGCAACCTCTGGCGGCTTTTCTCCGAGTGGATCACGCACAAGACGACGCTCGTGGTGGCTGGGTTGCCAGTGTCCGAGCAGACAGAGGAGGATATTGCCATCTCCCAGCTCGAGGGGAAAGAGAAACTGGACGCCGAAGTGGCGAAGCGTCATGCGCGCCAGGTCTTCATGGAGCGCTGGAACTCGCTTTCGCTCATGGTTCACCGCCCGCTGTCGCACGTGGCGCTTCAGCTCAGGTTGACCAGCGACCGATACGCGAACCGCCGTATTGACGCCATTACCGAGTCGTTTGACCTGCGCGAAGCTATTGACGCTCGCAACAGCCACCAGGTACGAGCTTTATTCACCCTAGGTGACGTTCAATCTTTAGCCTGGGAAGAGACTGACGCGAACACTGGGTTCTGTGGCAGTGGACGTGTGTAGCGGTGATTCTGATGCTGGTGGCGCACGATATCAAGCCGGAGGAGCTCCTGGAAGCTGAACGCAGGTAGGAAATGGCTCTGTGTGTCTCGTGGCGACTGTTGCAAGCCTGGGGTTCTCACAGAGTGCTGTTTATCGCTGAGTGTAGTGAACAACTGAAGGCGCTGACAAAGCTGGACGTCTCGGAGCTGCAGTTGCTGCTCCAGCTCTTCTACGAGGTCCGCAAAGACAGCGACATCGCGGTGGACACTGATTTGGACGCGGCGGCCGCGGAAGACGCATCCCTTCCGGAGGCTCCCAAGAACAGCGCTTTGAGCGATAAGCCAGAAGCAACTTGCCGCAAGTGTCGGCGCTCGGCAAGCAAGTGCGTGTGCCAGAAGCGCTCCCAGGCGCCTAAAGCGGAAGAGTTCTCCACCGACCAGATTCAGGACATGTTGCAGGAGGCACTTGTGCTGCGGGACGAGTACGAGGAGCTGCTGCAGCCAGAGGAGCACTGACTCACGGGACACTGGAGAAGGAGGAACTGGAGTTCGTGAGCCAGTGATCTTCAGAGCCAACGAGGCGCTCTGGCCGATGGTATAATAGACTGAAACCTCTTCTATCCAACAGAACTACACGCGTCTCCGCTTCGAGTCTGCGGTGGGGCCAGCGCCACCGAACGTGCGGCCAAAGCGACTGTCTTCTCGCTGTCGAGTGGTCTTATGGCTGTGGTGGGCAGTTTCCTGGGTCTTCATGTCCGGGTGAAGCGATGGGAAGGTCGGCATCATGCAGGCTTCCTGTGGGAACGGCTTCTCGCGAAAGTACGGGTGTGCCAGCGCCTCTCTTGCCTGTCAGAGCGTCAGCACCGTTGCATTGGGTTAGCACCAGCGTTAGCAGTGGAATCGGCCTCCTAGAGTAGTTCGAACCACTGCGAAGAGCTTGGTCTCACCGTAATGCGGACCTCCGGGTCATACGTGAGCATGCGGTTGAGTAGATCCAGGCCCTACGCACGCAGTCCCAGCGCATTAGTACTCCAAGTACTTCTTACTGCTTCCAGCAAGTTATCGCACACGAAAGGAGCAACAAACAGTGTCGCACCTTGTCCGAGAGATCTGGAAACAACCTCCGAAGGTTGTTGTACGTGTACCGGGAGCTGTCGAAGTTGAGCTTGCTCGCCATGGGCAGCGACGACATCCCGGGCCAGATCTGGTCCGTTGCGCGGCCCAGGAGCTGCGGGCGACAGACCAGTGCACACGACGCAGTCCACACTCAACTACGAGCCGCAGCACACCACTGACCAGCACAATACAACACAGCACAGCACTCTTTACCTTGCACATCTGCTGGATCTGGTCCAAGTCGTTCTTTCCCGGCATCAGCGGCTCTTGCAGCAGCAGCTCGCCGAAGATACAGCCACACGCCCACATGTCCACGGCGCTGGAGTACGAGCCAGCGCCAAAGAGGATCTCCGGCGCGCGGTACCAGAGCGTCACCACCTTGGGCGTGAGTGTATCAGCGCCACCGCCCTCGCTGTCTTGAGCCTTCGAACAGTCGAGTGGACTGTGCTCCCGCGCGAGACCAAAGTCCGCCAGTTTCACTTGGCCGTAGCGGTCGTACAGGATATTGGAGAGCTTAATGTCGCGGTGCAGCAGATTCTGGTCGTGTAGATAGCTCAGCGCCTGCAGTACCGACAGCATCACTCGCTTGGCCTCCGACTCCTTGAACGGGTTGCCAGAGCCTTGGTGATGTCGTAGCAAGAGCGATAGGTCGTGCTCGCAGTACTCGAACACTAGGAACACACTGCCGGCATCCACACAGCACAAACGCAAGCGCAGTGCTTGGCATTCAGCCTCTTTCACTCAATCACCTCGTTCCAGCAGCACGCACAGCGCAAGTCAATGTACCTGGAGCGCTTGCGACCCACAGCCACGTCCAGCAGTTGAACGCAGTTCGGGTGTCGCAGCCGCTTCAGCAACTTGATCTCGCGGATGGCCGTGATGGGGAACTACAGCGCGCACAAGCAAAGCTTCGGATCAGCATACACCCCGCAGTAGCACCGTCCGAAGCAGCCACGAGCTAGCAGAGTGAGGCGGACGCACCCCCTCGCTGGCTTCGTTGTGCAGCAGGACGCGCTTGAGCGCCACCACGCGCTGCGTGCGGCGGTCGCGAGCGCGGTAGACGGTGCCGTAGGTGCCCTCGCCGATGCGGTTGAGCTTCTCGAAGTCCTCCACGTCGCGGCAGCGCCCCAGCGGCTCGAACTGGCGCGCCGCCACCTCCGCCGTCACCGCCTTGGAGCTCATAGCCATTAGAGGGGAGTGCTCGTCTTGTTTGTGAGTAAGGGCACGAGGTGCTTGATCACGCAGTTCAATGTCGCGTCAAGGTCGCACGAAGCACGTTGTAGGAGGGGGAGAGGTGGCGCGAACGGACGCGGGTGACACGAAGGTCGCGTGAAAAGTGTAGCCATGAGGTGTGCACCTTCCACGGGGACGGAGAGCTCCCCAGCGGAGACGCAGTCCTACAGCCCACTGCCGATGGAAGCAGACGAGAGCGGCAGCTCCAATGGCAGCACGGCCATGTCCGAGCTTGGCGCGGACTCCGTGGCCACGTCCTTGCCCGCCGCCTCGGCACGCACAAAGAAGAGCACTGCGTACGAGCGCCCGGTGTCCCTCCTGTCACTGGGGGGACGCCTCGGCCAAGTTCTATGAGTTGCGCATGTGCTGCTAATGCGAGGCGGACTTGTCCTTCAGAGGCAGCACCGGTGTGGTGCTGCGTCACCTCGATTCAGTAGTCTGCAAGCGTCTGCAGTAGGCGGCACCAGCAGCGCGATCTCTGTGCGCCCCGCAACGGCACAAGCGCCGCCACACCGACGAGAGAGCGTGAGCATCGGTGTGTTTGTTGCTGGCTTCGGAGATGTCTGCGTGAGACTGAAGAGGTCGCGCGCCGCTCTTGTGAGTCTTCCCTGCCTTCTTAGTGCGTGCGAAGGGGTTGAATGCCAAGGGGAGCATGCTGTCTTCTTTTTCAGATGCAACCATCGAAGCATTGCTGGCACACCGAGAGGTTGCTCTAGCTGCGTCTAGCATGCGTGCCAGGCTCCGCTGCGGAGTGGTGTGAACGGTGATAGGGCTGTTAATTATATACATGCACAAGATGGAGGGCGGTGGAAGACTGCGCTCATCTGTCTATCAGTCTGCTGGAGGTATAGGAGGAGGCTGCATGGCTCTCGGCTTCGTCCACTCGCGGCGTCCAGCCCCCAGCCCAGCCTCCCCTGCACTCGCGACTCGCAGACGCACTTAGGCGTCGTCAGCGTCGTGCATCTCCTCCTCCTCCTCCTCGTCCATGTCGGCGTCGGCGTCGTCCTCGTTCTCGTCCTCCGACGTCAGACCATCGTTCTCCGGCAGTTGGCCCATGACCAGATCGTACTCCGTCGTGTCGCCCGCTGCATGCGTGACTGGCGCCGGCTTGAATACCAGCACGCGCTTGTGGCCCGTGGGGTTCGAGCTGTACAGCAGGGTCTCGGCCTCCTCGAGCTGAACACACAAATAAGCACAACTCTGTCAGCAAAGCCACCCCAACAGTCCAAACTGCAAAGCAGCCACGCCAAGCAGACGTACCTTGGACAGATCCAGCGCCTTGTACCAGGTGGGCAGCTCGAAGCGCGACTTGGACTTGGCTGGCGGCAGACAAGAGGTGGCGTACACGCCCTGGCCCAGGTTCTGCAGGAAGGTGCGCGCCACCAACAGGATGTCCGGCTCGCCGCCCTTGCGCAGCAGGTTGCGCTTCACGGCCAGCTTGGCCAAGAACTCCTCGTGGTTGCGGAAGAGCGGCAGTTGCAGCGTCTGCATGAGGTTGGCGGCCTCGCCACGCGCCAGCACGCTCTGCACCGCCGGCACGGGGTCTTCCAGGAAGACGCCAGCAATCCCATGACGCATGATAGCAGCCGACTCGTCGCTGTAGTCCGGGTCCAGCGCCGGGCAGTCCAGCAGCGTCACCTTCTCGTTGTACTGCGCCTCAAGCACACGCTTGGTGGACAGTGGCTGGGCCGACACGGGCGCCAGCAGACGCTTCTTGAGCGAGTTGAACAGCGTGCTCTTGCCCACGTTCGGGTAGCCCAGCAGCGCCACATTCAACGGCTTGTCGGCCTTGCTGCTCAGTTCCTCCAGTAGCAGTCGCAGTGGCTGCACGTCGCCATTGTCGCGCATCCCGGCCAACGCCTGCTGGCGGGCGTACATCTCCTTCTGGCTCTTGGACTCGCGCGTCTTGGCCGCCGACTGCGTCACCTTCTTGTTGAGCGCACGCACGGGGATCGTAGGGTGGAAGCGACGCAAGTAGTGAACCCACTTCTGCGCCGTGTCGACCGACACCAAGTCCACCTTGTTGAGCACCAGCACCACCTTCTTCTGCGCCTGGCCGATCAGCCCGTCTTCCAGAGACAGCGAGCGCGTGCCCTGCGGGTCGCGCGCGTCCAGCACCACCAGCACCACGTCCGCCTTGTTCACGCTGTCCTTCAGGTCCTTCTTGGCCTGCATCTCCACGGACAGCGGCGTGAGCTGCGGCACACTTGCGAGCGTCTGCTGCGCGAGGCGGTCACGGCGCTTGGCCTCCTTCTTCTCCTCGCGGCGCTTCTCCTGCGCCTTGCGCTGCGCCTCGATCTCGGCCAGACGCGCCTGCTCCACCTGCTGCAGCAGCTCCTCCTTGAAGGGCCAGTTGTTGGGGATGCCAGGCACCTTCTTCTTCTTGTGCTGGTTGGCGCGCTCCGTCTTGCGCTCCTGCCGCTTGTGCTCGCGCACCTTGGCGGCGATCTTGTACTTCTTGTGCAGCGACAAGCGCTTGCTCTTCCCTTTCTTCTTCACCATGGCCACGCACTACTAGAGCTGCTGGAGCTGCTGGAGCTGCTGGAGCTGCTGGAGCTGCTGGAGCTACGGGGGACGCTGCGGTTGCAGCGGGCGGAGGACGAAGCCCGAAGTGCTCGCTGGCTTGGCGTCCGCTTGCTGCAGTTCCTGCGGCCGTTGGCGGCCTATCGGTCGCCCAGGCCAATCATTCCCACGCGCCGTGTGGATTGGTGGAAAAGCCGGGTTCTGAGCTAACCCGCATCAGTGAGCGGGTCCACTCACCCAATCGGACGCCTCCATCGCGCGCCAGCCATGGCTTTCAACGGCTGCAAGCACTGCATTAGTGCGATCTCCCATCCACAGCCGCTCAGAAAGCGCTCACGGAGCGGCAGCAAGCGCAGCCCTTTACTCGGGCTCGAAGCCGGAGATAACAGAACACAGTGCACATCTCCCTTGATCGCCTGCCGCCGAACCAAACTGGTGGTGGAAGCGCTCGCCAAAGCGACACAGTGCAAGCGCGTCGACGAGAGGACCCTCCTGCTCCAGCTCCAGCTCCAGCTCCTTCCCACTGCAGCGACCATGCGACTGCTCACACACAATATGCTGGTGTGCAACGTCAAGGTGCGTGTGCGCGCTGGAGCTCACGGAGTGCGGTGGACTATGGTGCTGTCGCAGTGGACTGACTGCTCTGCTGGGTGCTGCTCTTCCTCGCGCTGTGGTCAACAGGCGTGCGCCGACACGGCCGGCCGCGAGGGCTCCGTACGCCCGCTCAACTTCCCGCTGCGGGTGCGTCTACCACAGGAGCTGCTGCTGCTGCTGCTGTTGCTGTTGCTGCAGCGTTTGCCGCACTACCTTGCGTGTCTAGCACCGCGAACTCACCGGGGTATCGCTTTATCTCGCTGCCTTGACTGCAGATTGTGCCGGAGGAGATGGATGGCGTGGTGGTGCTAGAGACGCAGTACAGCAAGCCCTTCATGCTTCACATCATGCAGTCCATCGACTACCCGGCGCTGTGCCAGACAACGAAGGAGGTGCGTGCTCCTGCTTGGCTGTGCTGGACGCCAGGGACCCTCGAAGCTCATAACTGCCGCTGCATTCTGACGAGCAACTGGTGCTTTCTCTCTAGCTCAACCACCCGGAGGTGCCGGTCCTGCCGGAGCAGATCCCCGCGGACCTGGCGGAGCAGGACGAGCTGCTCAAGCTGGTGCACCGCGTGATCTTCGACGTGCGTGGCCGTCCTGTCCAGACCCTCGAATTCCACATCGGACCGTGGCTTTTACTGACATTCGTGCACATGTGGCGTGTGCGACTTCCAGACCAATATCGTGGAGGGCGAGCTCGTGTGCAACAACTGCGGACGCAGCTACCCGGTCACGAACGCCGTGCCCAACATGCTGCTCGAGGAGGACGAGCTCTGAGCTCCCAGAGGTGCGTCGCGTCGCATCGCATCGCGTCGTGTGCGTGGTTAAGTTTATATACAAGTCCGAGACTGCCGCTCCGTCCCTCCTCCTGGATACTGCAACCGCGCGCTAGTGGCGCATGCCCAACGCCCAGCGCTCCTTGTTGAAGCGAAGCAGCGCACGCTTCAGGGCAGGTAAGGCTCCCTGCAGCTCCGCAGCCTGTGGCAGGCAGCAGACGTCCCACAGCCGTCACACGGACGCAGCAGCGGTGCGCCACTCAAGTCCAGTATCTCCGGGCACGGCTCCATTGCAAACGACAGCGTTGGACTCGTGCGGCCGAGCAAGATCGATGCAGTCTGCACGGCTGCAACGTGGCGACCCAGTACCAGCCCTCCCTCTTTCTTTTGATATGAAGGGTTCCGACGCCATCTCGACTCCACATGCTTCGCGTTCCAGTGACCTGTAGAAACGCATACGTTTAGTCGGTGGATGTTCGTGAATGGACTCGAAAAGAGAGGAAGAGACCATCGGGCACTGACGATAGAGGTGACGCACGCCCACACGTTTGCCGCATGACTCAGTCGCTGCACCCAGCCAACGTGATGCACTGGGAGCGGCTGCGACGAGCGCTATCGCAATGCACCGCAATGGGTGCCTTGCGCCTCCCAGCCTCCGGGTCACTAGTCCTCTCCCCCCTCCCCCCAACGGTCCTCGAACACTATCTTCGAGCGCCGTCGAGTCCTTCAGAGCGCCGTTCAAAAGTTGTCGAGTGCTTGCAGCCATTCGCAAACTTGCTTCTAACCCCAACAGTTCCAAGTACTCCCGTTTGACCCCAGTCCTCCAGTCTCGACAGCCACAGCCATGAAGGTTCTCTCGTTCGCTGCCACCTTCGCCGTCTCCATGCTCGCCTCGGCGCGTCTAGCATCCGCTGCCAGTGGCGGCGTGTGCTACGACCCGGAGCACGTGGACACGGTGGACGAGTCCAGTATTTCGACGGACTTCCAGACCATCAAGGAGAAGGGCTTCGACCTTGTGCGCACCTACATCACCACGTACGGCGACGTCGACCTAGCCACGCTGGCCATCGCCCAAGGGCTCAACGTGTCGTTGGGCATTCCTTTCGACAACGACGACACGGACGCCACGGCCGACTACGTGACGGCTGCCATCACGGCCGCGCAGCTCTCCAACGGCTCGGCCAGCGTCATCCAGATCTTCGTGGGCAACGAGAACCTTGCCGACGACGACGTGACCGAAGTGCCGTCGGAAATGCTCACATACATTGCCCAACTGCAGGAGGAACTGCCCAACGTGCCCATTGGCACGGTGCAGCGCAACACAGAGATGCTGGACTCGACGCGCTATTCGGCCATCTCGGGGCTTGCGGACCTCTTCGACGCCTGTGACGTTGTGGGCGTCAACATCCAGCCCGTGTTCACGACCGACACTGCCGTGGCCGACGCCATCACGCTCGTGACGGATCAGTGGACGGAGCTGCAGGGCAGCGACACGGAGTCACGCTTCCCCGGGCTGGCCGACAAGCTGGCCATCACGGAGACGGGCTGGCCCAGCGCTGGCACGGCCTATGGCAACACTGGCACGGTGGCTGGCGCCGAGGAGTTCTACGGAGACTACATGGCGTGGAGCGAGGAGAACCTGGACGCGAGCAAGAGCCACTACTTCCAGATGTTCGACCTGCCCTCGCGCACCGACACCGTCTTCGAGGCGCACTTTGGGCTCTGCGACGAGGACCGCGCCGAGAAGTTCTCGCTCTAGATGCATGTGCTCAAGCCCCGTACTACCATTGGAAGTGTGGATAAAGTAGCTGCTGCTTGTTGGAGGCAGTGCAGAAGAACAAGTTCTCGAACTTTCATTGCACAATGACCCGAAACCTCTTTGAACTGCGCTTCTCCAGCATCAAAGACTCGATCAGCGATAAAATACACTCGCGACGGCATTCCACAAGGCCTGCAACGACTCTAATGCTGCTGCTGTTGCTTCTGCTGCTGCTCCTTCTGCGTGGCCAGCGTATCCAGCTGTTTGCGGTAAAAGGCCTTGAGCTCGCTTACCTCGGCCTGCAGCTCCTCGACTTGCTCCTCTTTCTCGCCAAAGAGTTCCAGCAGAACATGCTGGTGCTTTTGCAGCTGCGCCAGCTCTTCTTGGGCCTGAGCGTGCTGGGCTTCCCCGCTTTCAAGCAGCGCGTTGCGCGTACTGAGCCGCACAATTTCCTCTGTGGTCTGTTTCTGTCGGGCCTCCAGCGCCTCCAACTGCTGCTTCAGCATGCGGTTTTCTCCTTCACGCAGTCGCACGCGCTGTTGCAGCTGACTGAGCCCCAGCACAGACGTATTGGCGGCATTGTCCCCCAGAGACTCGGTCGTCTCCAGCGTCGTCTTGAGGATGGACGCTTGGGAGGACAAATCTTCGTCTGCAGAATACAACTCGCCATCAAAGCTGCGAGAGCTGAACCTCTGCGAGGCGGAAGACCCCGTGGATCGTGGCGGTTGAGCCTGAGTCTGGGACGCCGTTTTGAGCTTCTGCAGCTCCTTCTGATGCCACTCCAGGTCGTGTCGGAGCTGCGCCTCGCGTTTTCGCGCCTGCTCCAGCTCGGCAGCAGTGGCCGCCGTCGTCTCCGATTTCTTGGACGCTCGTTCCACGTTGTGGAGACGCAGTTGCAGCTGCTCCTTGGCTGCCACCTCCGCTTCTCGCTGACGTTTCGCCTGCTCCAGATCGATCTGCAGCGCATTCACCTGGCCGCGCAGCTCGCGCGCCTCCGCTTCTGCACTCTCCGCCGTCTGCTTCACACGCTCCAAGCCCGCCTGTGCTTTAGTTAGCTCCAGCTCCAGCGATTCTCTCTGACGTCGCAGATCGTGCAGTTGCCTATCAGTGTCCATCTTGTCCTGTTCAGCTTCTTTACGCCGCGTATTCGCGTCCTCGATACGCTGCAGCAATGCCTTCTCCGTGGCTTTCCAGGTTTCCTGCCGCGCTCGCTGGTCTTCCTGGAGCGCGTGGATCTGGCGTAATAGCGGCTGTGTAGCTTCCGAGACGCCTTGACCCAGCATATCCACGCGCGCCAGCGCCTCCTGCCACTTGCGCTTCAAGCCCGCGATCTCCGACCGCGCCATGTCCTCACGACGTGCTGCTTCTTGCTCCAAATCTCGGACATTGTCCTGCAGGTACTGCAGCGTCTGTAACAGCTCCGCCTTCTCCTGGCTCAACATCTCGTTGGACTGCGACGCCGTCTTGAGGCTATCCACCTCCTTGCCCTTACGCTGCGACTCCAGCTTCAGCTGATCCACCTGCGCTTGCAGTTCACTTAGTTTCTCAGCCGCCTCCCGAGCCTCTCGCTCGGCCTTCTCCACCTTGGAGGTAGCTGTATCAGCAGCGCTCGCAAGTTTGCGGTTCTCTTGAGCCAGTCGCGTCTTCTCCTCGTCGCTGGCCTTCAGCTTCACGGATAGCTCCTGCGTCTCTACCGTCTCTGCTTCATACATGGACTGAGCCTTCAGTGCCCGCTCTTCCAGCTCGTCCTTCTCTCTGCGCAGAGAGCGGAGACGCTGCTCGTACTGCGCCTGCTTGACCGAGAGCGCTTGGCCTTCGTCCAGCAGACCACGCAGCTTTTCATCCTTCTCGCTTAGAGCCAACTGCAGCGCCTGCAGCTCACTGGACTGCGAGCTGCTCTCACGATGCAGTTGATCCAACTTGCTCACCTCGCGACGCATCTGCTCTAGTTGTTCAGTGAGGAACTGCGCGCGTTCCACGGCCGCCACCTCGCGGTGACACGTTTTGTCCAGCTCGTCGTGCAGCTCGCGGATGGTGGACGACGTGGCCAAAAGCTGTGCCTCGCGCACTTTCAGTTGTTGTCGCAGCTCAGCCACGTCCTCCGAGTCAACCGATGCATCTTCCGTGGGAGGTGACGGTGTTTTGCCATCCGATCCTTGCTCTTCTTGGGCTAGAGTGCCGTCGACGGGGGATACTGGAGGATCTGCCAACGTCGAGTTGTCCCGGACCGCTTCTTCTACTTGGTCAACTGGCTCAGCTATTTCCATGGCTTGGTCGGCACTTGGCTCCTCTTCTTGTTGACTGGAGGCCTCTTCGCTGGCAGCAGGTAGAGTAGATCCCTCTGTCTTCTCAACGCACTCCTCTCCCTCGTCCACAGCCGCATCTGCCTGAGTTCTAACAGTAGCAACGCTGTCTACAACACTAGCCTTCTGTTCCTTTTCCTCGCTCGCTTCGTCTGCAGGTGAGCCAGCGTCGGCCACCGCAGTCTTGTCCTCATCCGTGATATTCGCCGCGGGCTCGTCGAATAGCGAAGGCGAACCTGGCGGCGCTACAACCGGAGCCTGGACCCTTACTAGAGGCGGGAAATCTGCGGCACGCTGTCTTCCGCCTGTTGAATGTGGTGGTGGCTGGATCGCACGCTTCACGCTTTGGTCGGCTGACTCAACGCCGCTTTCCCAAACCGTGGACTTGATGACGCCAATATCGTCCACGGAGGCCGTAGGCTTCGTCACAGCATCCTCCACAGACACCGGAGTGGCTACAGACGCAGCAGACGAAGAGCTGGCGGGTGCACCTGATGCGGAGACCGTTCGAGCGCCCGGGGTGCCGGCAACGACCTGGTCGAACTGCTTCTCCACGTCCTCGCGCAGACTGCGCACCTGCTCCAGGCCCTGCGAGACGAAGCTCGTGACGTTCAGCTTGGTGCCCCAGCCGCTCCACGACATGGCAGGCCTACTCGAGGTGGGCGACGTGCGTGTCGTGCCGGGCGACAAGCAGCAGCGAGCGGAGGGCGACGTCGAGCGAGCCCGTCGACGTCGACGAGGTGCTGATCGCTCTGAAGTGGGGTTTTGGAGCTCTTTTGAGATGTTGAGCCGCCATCCGGATCGCTTTGAGTGGCCAATGACGGAGTCAGGAGCGCTAGATAAAATAAGTACATGATGCAAGGCGAGAGGGTGCTGGCGAGTTTGAAGCGGTGCAATTGGAGGAAACAAGAGCTTATGCTGAGTTGAGTGAGAAAAGGGAGCATTCCATTGCTGCCTTGCACCTGAGGCTGTCAGTGCAAGAAAAAGAGCTGCCATGCTCGACCGGACATGGTGCAGCCGACCGTGGCCACCACACTCGAACGTGCCTTCAGTTTGCCTTCAGCTTGCCTTCAGCTCTCCGTTCCGCGCACGGCTCCCCCACTGCTACTGTCACTGTCACTGCCACCGCCACTGACGCTGAAGCCAACACACTGGTCCTGTCTGCACTGCTGACCCAACAAACGCACAACCCAAAGTGTGCAACCAGCAGAGAGAGGCTTGGCATGAAACTTGAGAGATGCGGTAGGAACCGGTGAAGAGGACGAATATGACGTGCTGCTGCCTTCTTGTTGGTGCGCTTATTGGCCTTGGCCAGTGTGCCTGGGAGTAGAACCACCGAACGGTGCATATACCTCCCCGGCTTAGGCCTGTCCAGCGAAAGCTTCTCGTTCGACCCAAGGCAGCGCACCAGACTGATCCACTAAACTTATCCAGTGGGTAGATATTTATTACTCGCGAACTTTACACTCACACCTCGGCCACCCGCTGCCTCACGCTCTCCTGGCAACGCCTCTCATTACCTTCAGTCGCTCCTCTTGGCATCTTCGAGCACGGGTGTCTTCTCCTGCGCCTCGCCGAACGGAGTCGTGCGCCACAGCTCCTCGAACTCGTCCACCGAGCCGCTCGAGCAAATGGCCTCGTGGTGGCCCTCGTCCTCTGCATTCTGCCGCTGCCA
>JAADYK010000495.1:0-18931 GCA_023338225.1 Halophytophthora batemanensis
TCTGGGGCTTCCAATCCTCCACTAGCTGCTGGTCGTATCGAAGCAGGTGTGCCGTGTCTGGCGGGACTTTTTTGCGGACAACGAGGTCCGCCAGGAGTCTTTACCAGGGGCCCATTTCATGTTGGCGTCCGGCTTGCTCGACTTCCGTTTGTCCGAAACCTGCCATCCTGTATATCGAGGGCCCGGAGACCTGTCATCAGTCCTCAGAGTGTCCGGAGCGGGCCAATCCGAGCGGGAGCAGGCCCCCCCTCCCGCCAAACACAGAGCAGATTGGCGCCCCTTCGCAGCTTCAAGTTTGTCAAGGATGGGCGGCCCATCCTTGACAACTGAGATAGGTGAGCCAAATCACGCGATTTGATTGGCCGAGACCCGACCAGCTTTTGGATATTTACTCGGATAGACTCCGTCTTTTGGATATTTCATGCATAGCCGCCGCCCATCCTTGACAAACGTAACCCGCGCGTAACCCCACGCGTAATCAAGCGCAACCCAAGAGTCGTCGCCTGCCATTGGCCCAAAACGAAGAAATGCCAAACTGGTTTGTGCGTCCAACATATCTTCTGCGCTTTGCCGTTTTCTGACTCCCGGGAAGCCTTTCGCCTTGTTCGGCCGCCTTTGGGCGCAGAAATAGGTAAGCGAGCGAACCCGCAGGCGAGTGTGCAGGCAGACCAGCAGACCGGCAGACCGGCGAGGAAGAAGGCAGGCCGGCAGGTAGGCAGGCAGGCAGGCGAAGGACCCGGCCCCAAAGACGCAGGGCGAACAGAAGACAGACAGGAGGAGACGCTGCGCAGTGAGCCATGACGCGGAGAAGCGCCAAGACCACCACGCACGTGCACCGGGTGTCCGGCCAACCAAGTGCGACGGGAGACGCCAAGGGGAAAGACTTACTGCTCCACCGCCACCGTCTGCTGCGACGCACCACCGGCTTCATGCTGGCGCGCAAGTACAGGTAAGCATTCTTTTGCGTATGGGTGCACGCGGGGAGATCACCTTACGGAGGACTGGGTGCCACCATTAGCGTTTCGTCTGCGTAACTCGGTTGGATCGCGCGCTCGAGGGGCTAACGCGATCGCTCTCTTTCTTTCCGTCGGACTCTATACCTTTACGTGACCGCAGAAATCCGTGGCCGACCGAAAGCGACTTTGCGCGGGAGTTGAGTGCACGGTTCACGTCTCGTGCGGAGAAGCCCACGACGGCCAACGGCGCCGTGGGCAGCACAGCGTCCGAGACGGCCAGCATGGACAGCAGCACGAGCCTAATGGGACTCAACGGGCCGAAGGGCTACACGCGGGAGGAGCTTATCAACTTTTGGCGGGAGTTGTCTCTCGTGGCCAAGCGGCGGCTTCTGCGGATCCGCCGCGAAACGTATCTCACGGCCTTGGACCAGTTCCTCGTGGGCCAAAACCTCTGCTGCGAGTGCCACGACAATGTGATTGCCGAGTGGGAGGACCATGAGCGGAAACGCTCTGGGAGTCGCTCGCTGCAGGACGTCTTTAGCGTTTTCCCCCCGTTCCTGGACGATGAAGAGGAGGACGAAGAGGACGAGGAAGACGAAGACGAAGAGGCGGACGAGCTGCGTGGCGAGCTGGAGGACGAGTCGGACCAGGAAATGCTAGCGACAGAGGACATGATGCTGGAGAATGAGGAACTGGTGTTCAAGTACGAGCTGGAGCGCGAGGGGAAACGAGGTGCAGGCAAGGCCGGTATGCTCTCGGACGAATACTTGGCGGCGCTGGAGGTTGGGAGGCGGCAAGAAGACGAGCTGCTGAGACTCATTCAGAAGGAGGAGCGTTTCATCATCATTCGAGAGGACCACTCGGACTTTATCATGGATCTCATCCGCTGCGGCGAGCAGTTCAGCTACGTCTCGCCCTTCCGGTCGGGCTTTGAGGATGGTGACAGCGAGGACAGTGAGGTGGACGACGAGGACGAGGACGACCTCGCCTGTCCCGGAGCCAACACGTCCCATCTGGCACAGGAATATCTTCTGGAAGTGCTGGCTATCAAGTTCCGAGAGCAGGTACAGAGCGAGCGCGATGCTGATGCGGTTGGGACGCGTGCTGATCAAGCATTGGAGCTAATGTTGTGCTGTGCTGTCCTGCGGTGTTGTGACGACAGCTCGAGGACGCTTATCAAGACGCACTACAGCATTCTCTGGCTATTCAGGCGGAGCTGCTGCGTGACGAACTCGCAGATCTAAAGGCCAGCCAGAAGCCGACCAGCAGCAAGAAGAAGAGGAGCAAGGACAAGAAGAAGCGTCGGAAAAAAGACGCTGCCGCCGCCGCCGCTGCAGAGAAGGAGAAGCCTACAGAGCAGGTAACTCCTCGTGTTGCTCCTGTTGAGGCTTCTACGTCCAGTCGTGCAAAGACCAAAGATGCGGCGAAGACGACAAACCAGCGGCCCACACTCGCAGGCCCAAGCGAGAGCTCAGACACGGAGACCCGCAGTCCAGAAGAGGACGCCATCGACCGCGAGGTGGAGCAATTCCGTTTGCTGCTGGAGAAGATCAACTCGGAAAGCGCCGTGCGCTCCCGGAAGAAACTGGTGCTGCCTCCAGGCTCCTTTGCCCATCTGCGCTCCATGGCTGTCTCGTAAGGAGGCTCTGAGGGCGGACTGGCCACTGGATCCAGTGATACATGAGGCACCTATGCGTTCACAAAGCGGAGGAGGGAGGACAGGAACAGGGACATAAACAAAAGAACAAGGAAGTCAACACAGCTTGGTGCTGCTTGCGCATCGGTATCCACACACCCTTTGTGTCCGCCCGAGTTCCGGTGGTCTCGTATGGCTACAGTTCAAGAGCTGGCGCTTTGCTGTTCGCCCAGTTTCCCTGTCGTCTGCTTGGGTCCCCACCACTGCTCTCCACACGCCAAGACCGACAGATCGCACGCATCGAGTCGCCACCGCGGCCACAATGCAGCCCAGTGGCGAGTGCAGCCATGCCTGCAGGTGTCGCTTGGCGCCATCGTGGCGATCTCGATCGCGGCTCCCGCCAAAACCGACGGTTTTATACAGCGCAGCACCCGATTAGAACAGGCCAAAGGAGTCTAATACGGCATGCCACGACCCGCATGGCACCATATCCTAAGCACAAACCAGCTCGAGGGGATCTTGACCTTCGCCCGCCAGCGCACAAGTCATCTGAAGTGCAAGTGCGCAGGAGGAAGAGATGCCGACGCGCCGCACGCGCGCAGGGAAGCAACCGCTGGCCGAGACGGCTGGCGGCTGTGCCGTCTGCGGGGAGACGTCGCAGCGCGTGGCGGTGGACTGCGCCGCCTGCAGCCGCAGCTTCCATTTGGGCTGCCTCACGCCTCCGTTGCGTCGTCGGCCGGTGCTGGTTGATGCGTGGCAGTGCCCGGACTGCAAGGATCAAGTCGGGGCAGGCGGAGAAGCTGTGAACAAGCAGAGGAAGCGTAGCGCGGCGCAGACGCATGATGGTGACTGCGAACCAACGCAAGTGACCACTGCGCTAAAGTCGAGCAACTCTTCCCAGCAAGAAAAGGAAGCTGCGCCCAAAAAGCGGAGGCTCTCGACGCGAGCAGCTGTGCGTGCTGTCGCGAACACGACCCTAGAATCTGCTTCGGCACAGCTCGACTCAGACGGCAGTGCGTCTGAGGACGCGTCTATTGCGACGACGCGCACCAAGCGGGCTGCTGGAAAGGCTGCACTCAAGAAGAAGAAGAAGTCCCCGACGCCTGTCGCAACGCAACGGAATGGACGAGTAAGTCGTCGCGCTGCGTCAGGGAAAGCTCCTCGGTATGGCAACAGCGACGAAGACGATGATGATGATGATGATGATGATGACGATAGCGACGGTGACAACGACAACGACAGCGATTTTGTGGAGGAGACCGCGTCGGAAGAGGAAGCAACATCCGATCAGGAGGCCAGTGATGAGGCCTTGGTGCGGCCTGCCAGGGGACGACCAGCAAAGTCGAAAGCACGCACCCAACGGCCTGCTGCACCAAAGGCTAGACGCCGCCCTGCACCGCAACCTTCTGCTCGACCCCCTCCTGCCAGAGACACAGTAAATACGAACGCCGTCGTGAGTGACTCGGATTCGCTGGTTGTCGAATTCTCCGGCGAAGAGAGCCCTGAAGAGGAGGAGGTCTACAACGGCCCGCACTACTACATCGAGTATGCGGCCAACGGCAGAGCGAAGGTAAGATGTCCCTGCGAGAGGCTTCAAGTGTTATTGCAAGAACTGCATCACCCTCCGCACTCATCATGGATTGTGTGTTATTGTGTCAGTGCAAGAGCTGTGAGAAGAAGCTACCGGCTGAGATTCTGCGCGTGGGAATCCGAATCCGCCACTCCATCTTCGGAATCACTACGTACTTCAAAGTAAGTGTCGGGCGACTTGCCTTCGGCTTTGCCTCGCAGGGTGTTGCAGCTAACGTTCTGTTGTCTTGACCGTTGCTGTGACTCTGATAGCACTTGGAATGCACAGCTATTGGTCTTGCCACTTTTAGCGGGGAAGAAGGCAAAGAACCGAGAGCCAACAAGCCCTCCGAGCCCATCGAGGGGCTGTCGAGGCTGAAACCTCTCGACCAAAAGCGAGTCCGTGAGTACATGGCTAAGAACGATGAAGAAGGTGTCATGGACGAGCGGCTCGAGCTTGCAGACAACCATTTCATCAAGAAGGACCGTCTACCCGAGAAGGAGCCGTCGCGTCACCTGACTGCGACGCTGCTTCCATACCAGCGTGAAGCGTTGGGCTGGATGACCGCGCAGGAAGAGAGCGACTACAAAGGCGGGATCCTCGCCGACGAAATGGGCATGGGCAAGACGATTCAAGCCATCTCGCTCATACTGGAGAACGTTCGGCTTCCGGACCAACCTGCCAAGAAAAAGGGCCCCAAATCTCGCAACCCTCCGATCCCGCGCGGCGGCACGCTCGTTGTGTGCCCCCTGGTGGCAATCATGCAATGGAAAAGCGAAATTGAGCGGTTTGTGGAGCGCGGGCACTTGTCCATCTACATCCACCACGGACCAAAACGCTTGGACCTGTCCGCAAAGATCGCTTCGTACGATATCGTCCTGACAACTTATTCCATCGTTGAAAGCGAGATTCGCAAGACGCTGGGGTGGTCCAAGGTGGCGTGCAAGTACTGCGGCAAAAAGTACCTGCCGGACAAGCTGATCTCACACAACAAGTACTTCTGCGGACCAAACGCAAAGAAGACGGCGTTGCAGGACAAGCAAGATACGAAGAAGCGCAGGAAGAAAGCGGCTGGTGAGAGTAGCGAGGAGGACGATTATCCGAAGAAACCAGAGCCGAAGTCGAAGCGCAAGGCGTCCCCTCGAGTGAAGAAGAACCAAGAGGACGACGAGGACGACCTCCATCCCAAGAAGATAAAGGGGAAATCCCCGCTTCACCAGATCCAGTGGACCCGTATCGTCCTTGACGAAGCCCACTACATCAAGGACCGGAACTGCAACACAGCCCGTGGCGTCTTCGCGTTAAAGTCAGACTTCAAATGGTGCCTCACAGGTAAGCATCCCCTCCCCTCCTTCCTTTTCTGGGTGTATTTGACGTGGTGAGCCTAATCCTGGCATGATGCTTGTTTCTTGTAGGGACGCCGCTGCAAAACCGGATCGGAGAGCTGTTCTCCCTTGTTCGTTTCCTTCAAGTGCGCAAGTTCGCGTTCTACCATTGCACTATGTGCGACTGTCAAATGCTTGACTACAAGTATGTGGTGTGTGGATATGTGTATTAGCGATGTGCGCCATTGCTGTTTCTGACATTCTTTGCTGTCATGCAGTTTCCCGGACCGAAAGTGTGAGCAGTGCAGCCATGCCGCAACGCAGCACTTTTCGTTCTTTAACAAGAAGATTGTGATCCCGATCCAGAGCTATGGCTACGTCGCGGAGGGCAAGCTCGCCATGCAACGGTTGCAAAACCAAGTGCTCCAGCATGTAGGTTCTCCTTGCGCCTTTGGCTTGAGTTTTTGGAGTCTGAGACCAACATTTCGCGTGTGTGTTTGCGTGCCTGTCCAGATCCTGCTGCGCCGAACGAAGGAAGGACGCGCAGACGACATTTCACTCCCACCAAAACTGGTGCGCGTGCGAAAGGACCGGCTGGATGAGCGTGAAAACGACTTCTACGAGGCAATTTACACCCAGAGTCAGGCGCAGTTCAACACGTACGTCTCGTCTGGAACGCTCCTCAACAACTACGCGCACATCTTCGACCTGCTGATTCGCCTGCGCCAAGCTGTGGACCACCCGTACCTCGTGATCTACTCCAAATCTAATCCGGCGCTCCAGCTGCCTGCAGCGAACCTGGTGGAGCAACAGCCATTCCGGTCAAACGATGATGACAATGCGGATGATGTGCGACTATGCACAATCTGCCACGAAGATGCAGAAGATGTGGTCGTCGCGAAGTGCGGCCATGATTTCTGCCGGGAGTGCGTGAAAGAGTTCATCGAGTCTCTCCCTGTCGGTGGTGAAGCGACGTGTCCGGAATGCTCCAAGCCCCTGACGGTCGATCTCGCTCCTACGACCGACGTTGAAGCCATCGACACTACCGTGCAGCCTAGCTCCAGATCCCCCAAGACCGTGGACCTCTCGAAATTCCGCCGACACAGCATCCTCCACAGGATTTCCGATGTTCACGCCTTCCAATCCAGTACCAAGATCGAAGCGCTGATGCAGGAGTTGGAGCTGATGAAAACTCACGATCCGTCCGGGAAAGCGATCATCTTCTCCCAGTTCGTGAACATGCTGGATCTAATCCAGCACCGGCTGGAGCTGGGTGGTGTCAAGTGTGTGAAGATGTCTGGCAGCATGAGTATGCAGGCGCGTGACGCCACGATCAAAGCTTTTCGCGACGACCCGACTGTCACAGCATTCCTGATCAGCCTCAAGGCTGGCGGGGTTGCGCTCAACCTGACTGTCGCTTCCCAGTACGTCTGCTTGCGTTCTGTTGTGAGGTTGGTTCATGTGGTATGATTGGCTACTTGGTGGCTGACTGCTTGCTTCCTCTCGTGTCATCTGCGCTGTAGCATCTTCCTCATGGATCCGTGGTGGAATCCTGCCGCTGAGAACCAGGCTATCGACCGCACGCATCGTCTTGGACAGTTCAAACCCATCCAAGCGACGAGATTCATCATCGCTGGCACAGTAGAGGAGCGAATCCTCAAGCTACAGGAGAAGAAGCGGCTGATCTTCGAAGGCACTGTGGGGGCCAACGTGAGCGCCATCTGCCGCCTCACTGAGGAGGATCTGCGCTTTCTGTTCGCGACGTAAGCAGCGAGCACGAGGGACTGGTATGCAGGGGCGTAGATGCATCCATTACACGGGGTTTGCTATAATTTCAAGTAGGTTTACCAAACGAGGCTTGCGTGTAGCAAGCAGCGGTGGGTGGCAACAAAAGGAGTCAAAAAGCGAAAACTAGAGGCGAAGCGCCGAACGAACCAGTGCGCCAACCGAGGAGAGAGTCGTGGGAGCAGGAGAAGCCTCGTCCAAGTCCGAGTCACAGCCGGAAGCTTCTGGAGATGCTCGCCAGCTCAAGAAGCGGTTCAACGCGTGTAGTCGTGTCCGGACCCGCCATACAAAAACCTTGACGCCTCAGCCAGCTGCGGGTCGTACTGTTGGTACAGAGCCACTTGCTGGTGGCTGTAAGGCGGCGGGATGCCGTGCGGGGTGAACTGGAGTCCGTTAACTCCCGGGAAAGGAGGCATGGCAGGGGCACCAGTCTGGTGCTGCGGCATCCCCATAAATTGCTGAGGGTGCATGGGGAGTAGATGCTGCTGCGGATGGTGGTGCATTTGTTGCTGTTGGTGCTGCTGAGACGAGTGTGGGTACATCCGGAGAACGGTCGAGTTTCCGTACTCGTCGACGCTCCCCATGGCTGGGTGGTGCGCGTGCATCGAGTGCTTCTTGTGCAGCGATTGCTTGGGCGCGGGGAAGAGTTCGGGCTTGCCACGGTTGGGCCCCGAGCTGCAGAACACCAGCGGACGGTAAGACTCGTGTTTCTCGAGCAGGCTCGAGTTCTGGAAGCGTGCAATCATGGCCTGCTTGCCCTGCAGCCTGGCGTACGAGATCGCGCAGACCTTCTCGCTGTTAAAGTTGGTCCACTTGTGGTTGTCGAACTCGTGGCAGAAGGGCTCAATGTAGGCCGCCTCCAAGAAGTTGATGAAGGCGTAGCCCATGTTGCAGCGGTTCTTGAAGTCGATGGGCAGGTAAAAGAAGTCGTAGTTGCCGCGGTGGCGCTGGTTGATCTCGGCCAGCAACATTTGCTGCGTGTACTTGTTAGGGATGTTGCGGATCATGAGCGTCGTGCGCTTGTCCTCGCCCGACGCCACGCGCTCGATGGACAGGCTGAACTCACCTGTACCTTGATCGTTGCGACCCACAGTCGTCCGCGTGCTGGATCCCCCGCTGTGGCCGTGACCCAAGCTCATGGCGCCCGTGGCCGAAGTGTTCGCATGGCCATTACCACTGCCACCACTGCTGCCTCGAAAGTATGAATCGTTGCAGCCGCTCCGAATACTGCCAAACTTAGTCGGAGTGCGCATGCGACCTCGTAAGTCGAACTGCTGCTGCTGCTGCTGCTGGTTGGACGCATAGCGGTGTGACGGCGTGTGCTGGACTGTCTGGTACGATGCGTGCCCGTTCACTGGTGTCGGAGGAGCACCAAAGTTGGTGTTGGGAAGCGCATACGGGTTCGTGAATGCAGGAGCATCGCTGAAGCCAGACGTGTGGGACGATAGTGAGCCACCCAGATGCGCCGACGACGAGTTGCTGCGTGCTCTGGCAGCAGGACGCACCCACACTTGTTCCTCCCGTGGCGGATGTAGCGTTCCAGCAGCGCTGAGGCCACCCAGGACCGGCGAAGCGACATCACTACCACTAGGGAAAGCGGAGCAGGAAGCTGATAAGTGCGTGTCCACAGCGCTGCTACTGAGCTTTGCCGGCGTCGACTCGAGAAACGATGCGTTGAGTGACGACGAGACTGACGATGTGGGGGACGTGAGTAGAGACGTCGTGCTGGAAGAGAAACTCTGCGGCCGAGGCTTGACGAAGCGCGCTGGCATCATGGCTGGCAGTCCTTCGAGACAGTCCCGGAAGAGTTTGAGCTTGGCCACGTCCAGCGTCGGGGGTGCCGTCCGCGTGGCTGTGAGGGGCCCACTGGGATGAAAACAGCACGGCAAGCCGTTCAGCGCACCGGGCAGTACTCGTGCGTCGTTGTACTCAACAATATACTTGCTGGACTGCACGTCGTGATGCAGGACGCTAGCCACTTCGCCGTAGCGTGCGCAGAACTGCCGCATGTCGGTAGCAGCCACGGGGGGCCCACTCAGCCCCACCAGCAGCGTCGCGGAATTGGCTTCGTCCGGGAGTTCGTACGGCAGACAGAAATGGATTGTATCTGAGCGAGACATTGTACGCGGTGGCGCGTCTGCTAGCCAGAGTTTGACGGCACCGATCGCGCTCTTGAGTTCGAAGAAGGTGAAGAAGAGCAGCCCGCAGCCCGCAGCTTCTTCACGAGAGGCGGCTATGGCCCCAAAACTCTGAGATAACAGCACAAAGCAAAAGGAACACACGTGTCAGCATCGAAGCACACCAAACAGCACGGCTAGACACTGAACAACAGGCAGAAGAAGCAGATCGACATCTGTGCACGCTTACCTCTAGTGTATCGCTGATACGGCGTACGTCTTCGGCCTCAAACCACCCCACGGCGCTCCGGACGACCACGTGACGCGACGCAAACGTGGTCTGCATGGCGCCCCAGAGCTCGTCCAGCGGCGGCGACGGCCCCATCTCCGGACTGCCAGCGCCGCTGCTGCTGCTGGTGCTGCTGTCCAGAGTCAGAGGCGTCGTTTGCTGTTCGCCCCAGAGTTCTCCGACCCCCTGAGAGCGCAGCGTCGTGTAGTCCGAGTAGCTCCGCGGCCTGCCAGTAAAGAGCTGCGAGTTGTGCTTGCTCATGGACGCATCGTCTACCAGAGCAGGCACGAGTGCTAGCGTCTGCAGCGACTGCGAGATGGACGAAAGCTGCAGCGCGTCGTCGTCGTCCCGGGAAGAGGAGGACGCCGTAGTCTTAGAGTCGATGGACAGCGAGCGCAAGTTGCGCCACTGCGAGCTGCTATCGATGGAAGACGAGCGATCACTGAAGGAGCGCACGCTCCAGCCGTTCCAGAGGTCGTAGGCCTCAGCGTCTTCCTCTCGCTGTGTCGAGAGTCCGAGTGTCTCTGGCTCCTCTGAACGCTTCTCACGCGCTCCGACGCCAGCCTGGGGCTCCTTGTTCTCTGCTGGCTGCGCTGGGTTCTCCACTGGCGAGCCGGGAGCCGATGTCGTGGAAGGTTGCGACTCGGAGCGCGCCACGAAGAAGAAGCGGAAGTGACCGTCTGTGAGATGGCGCTGCATGGCGCCGGCCTGGTGCACGGCCTGCGAGCACGCGGCACAGAGCTCCAGCTTGCAGGCGTGGCAGCGCAGCACGGCGGCGCAGGATACGCACTCGTCGCACGCACCGGCGGCCTCCTGCTTCCGCGACGTCGTGGCAACCATGGGGACTAGATGGCCGGCCCAGAGAGCTCACGAACGCGCTCTGGAGCGCTTCAAGTCGCTGGTGCGATAGGCTGCGCTTGCTTGCTTGCTTTCTCTCTCCGGTCGGACGGGAAGAAGGGCGAATGCGCTCGGAGGAAGCGGAAGGGTGGCGGTCTCGCCCCGCGAGTCGCGAGCCGCCCAGTGGCGGGGAAGGCGGCGGTGGTTTCCGGATTTCTTCGCTGCGCTCCTTGTAGAGCTCTGGGTGCTTCGCGTGGGTTTCGCGATGATCTTTTCTGAACCCACTCGCGCTGTGCTCTTCGCGAATGCCACCGCGCCAGCAGCGCCACGCCAGCACACGAGCACGAGCAGAGCGCCGGGTGAGATCTTTCTGCGCTTCTCGGCTTCCCGGGCGGGTGTGTTGGTTTCCGAGCGCGGGGCGAGGCAAGGCGGAGCGGGGCGGGGCGAGGCGCCGGGTCCAAGCGGGTGGCGGCGTTAGCGAGCGAGCGAGCGAGTACGAGCGATCCTCCGGCGCGAATGCTGCAAGGGCCGGCCTCTTGGCGCGGCTTCCATTCCATTCGCGCTGAGCATGTGCCACTGTACGCACCCGCCGGCCCCAGCCCCACATCCAGCGTCCAGCATACTGAGCCGCATACTGAGCCGCCTACTGAGCCGCATAGCCACAGCCAAGAGCGCGAGGTACAGTTGGGCGACTCGGGCTCGGTAAAGGTGCTGGGCAGCCCAAAAGACGGTTTGACGGCGCGGGAGTTGTAGAGCGCTGCGAGGGTAGAAGCAGGGCCGTAGAGCAGTAGACTGGTATACCGTCGGCTTTCCGCCGTGTTGAAGAGCAGAGTGGGACGTGCGGCCCGGAAAAATCCCAGAACACGTGAAAAATGGCAGCGGCGTTGGTGTGGCGCACACGACGCTGCCACAGCCACAATGCGCCATGCCATCTCTGAGCACCTGCCCGCCGCACACACACCGGGCGCTGCCTGCAAAAGACGCCAGCACAAGGCACCGCGCCGAACGCAGGCCGGCGGCCGCACCTCCCCCTGAAAGAAGGCGCCACTGCGCCACACGACACACACACCAGCTCGTGATTCCTAGAGGGTGACGACCAGGCATCGACGCTGCGGCTAGGTCGCGCCGCCAGCTGGCGCAGTCGTTCAACCCTTCTCCAGCAATTTGGCCAAACGCGGGGCCTTTCCGGTTTACTTCTTACCAACCAATCAAGCGCATCAACTAGCAATGCATCAGGATGTCTAGGCCAACCACCAAGCGTGCGAACAACCACGTCCTGAGATTGTTTCACTCCCAAGCGTGATTTTTCGGATAAGACCAAAAGGACCGCTTGGGGCGACTTTTGCTCCAGGTGTCGTGGCGCGAGGCGCTCGACGATGGAATGGAGCAGCTCCACAAAGAGTCATTTGGCAACTCGACCACACCACACCACCAGCAAGCAAGCAGCAAGAGGCCGACACCCGCCACCCGCCACCCGACCGACGACAACGACAGCAACGATGGCCGAGTTCGCGCACCTGCTGCCGCCGTCCTGGAAGAAGCACGTGCAGCTGTGGCTGGAGGACGACATCCCGTCCTTCGACATTGGCGGCTTCGTCGTGGGCGGTACGTGCGTCTCTAGCTTGGGCCTGTCCCCGGAGCCACGCCCGGCTCCAATACTCACTTGCTCTTCTGCATACTGCGTGCGGTGCCACGACAGAGTCGCAGGAGACGGCACTGCTGCTGGGCAAGTCGGAAGGTGTGCTGGCTGGCGTGCCTTTCTTCACAGGTGCGTCGGCTCTCTAAGCATGCATCTCCGCCTGCGTCTCTTGTCGGTTGCGTCAACTGCAACTGACCCTTGCCTTATATCTAACTGCTCCACCTTGTAGAGGTCTTTCGCGCCGTGGACTGTGAGGTCAAGTGGCACCTGAAGGAGGGCGAGGCAGTGACGCCTGCGTCCGTGGCCTCGGGCAAGGTGGTGGTGGCCACGGTCACTGGCAAGTGCCGCAACATCTTGCTAGGCGAGCGCACGGCTCTCAACATCCTCACGCGTGCCAGCGGCATCGCGACGCAAGCCAAGCAGTCGGTGGATCTGGCGCGGGGACTGGGCTGGAACGGCCACGTGGCCGGCACGCGCAAGACCACGCCCGGCTTCCGGCTGGTAGAAAAGTACGCGCTGCTGGTGGCTGGTGCTAGCACGCACCGCCACGATCTCTCGCAAATGGTCATGCTTAAAGGTACAGACGTGCAGGAGCATTTGGGCGTGGCTTACACGGCTATTCGGTGGAGACTCATGCACCACACATCTGCTCTATTGCACACTCAGACAACCACATTTGGGCGGCTGGCAGTATCACGAACGCCGTGCAGACCGCCAAGCGTGCCGCAGGATTTTCCATGAAGATCGAGGTGGAGTGCCGGAAGCTGGAGGAGGCAGTGGAGGCGGTACGTCCCTTTGCACATGCGGACATGGCAGTGGGGAGATGGTTGTAGTATGGCTAGTGGCTCTGCGGTCACTCACGCCTCGTGTTGATGTGAGAATAGGCCAAGGCGGGGGCGGACATTGTGATGCTCGACAACTTTGAGCCCGAGGAGCTCAAGGCGACGGCAGCCAAGCTCAAGGCGCAGTTCCCGTATCTGCTTATCGAGGCAAGCGGCGGCATCACGCCGGACACGCTGGGGCTCTATGTGTCGCCGGATGTGGACATTGTCAGCCAGGGCAAGCTAACGCAAGGTACGTAGGCGTCTGGGAGCTGTAAAGAGCTGCAGCAGCTCATGTTCCGAGGCTAATGCTTGCTGTGTGTGTGTGTGTGTGTGTATGTGTGTGTTGCCAGGCTACGGCTGCTTGGACTTCTCGCTGAAGATCCAAAAGTCCGACGGCGTCCTAACACAGTAGTCTCCGAGGCCATACGAAGGTCCAGCGGCCCAACAGAAACGCGCAGAGATACCACTACGCTGCGCAGACAGCCTTAACCCGAATTGAGCTTGCGTGTTTTCAGCTCATGAAAGGCTCCAGTCGCTCGGCCAGGTGCTGTACGTCGCTAGGCGGTGTTTGGGCGCCATGATCACTGGCGTGGCGCTTGCTGCGACTCTTTTGCCGCACGCTCTGCTCCTCAACCTGCATGAGCCGCACGATCTTCAGCAGCCACGCACAGAGCGGCGCTATCCTGTCCAGGAGCTGCCTCCATAAGTCGTTGCTGGTACCTCCTGCCTTGGCTCGCCATTCTAGCTCCACGAGCAGTTGGGTGACGAGCTCCACTTGGAAGGGTCTGCAGCCAGCATGACACGCATTCACGCACGCAGATCCGTCAGTCTGTCCTCATGCTGGCAAATCCCTCATCCTTGTCCGTACAACATACCTCTTTGCTCGGGGCGCTGTGAAGCGACGGAAGATATACTCCATGGACGCCAGGACGTCTGTGGTGGCAGCTTCTACACTGTCGCTGCTGTTTGGTCCAGCACAAGTTGGCACCGAGATCTCGAGACTCTTGAGCAGCCAGAACCAGACCACACGGAGCCGCAGCACGGGTAGCACATCGAATTCCGCGCGGTTTTGACGAAGCCACTGCGCGCCACCAGCCACATCCTCCACCTGCAAAGCCGTTGCCATGTGTGCTAGCAACGCCGCAATCTGCTCCGCTGACTCAGCGCTTGAGAAAGAGTAGAACCAGCCAAAGAAGAGCGCGGCGCCAGTGGCAGAATCCTGCTGAGAAGCAGCAGCACTGACGCTAGGGAACTGTAGCTCGAGCGCTTGGTGCAGGAGGTCAGGCCGCTCCAACACGTCCAGCCACTCATACTGCCACACGCGGTCAGAAGGACGACGTGTCTTTCGTAGTTGCTGCAACTGGACACCTAAAGCCACGAACGCCCTTACGCGCTGGTCGTCAGTCCAATTGCTTGCAGAGGCGCTCGTTCGTCTTGCAGACGGAAGCACGGACAGCAGTTCCCGTTGAAAGAGTCCCCCACTGTCTTCCTCGGGCCGTGTGCTGCGTGAGATAGCACTGAGCAGCTCCATACTACGGCAGGAGGCCAGCAGTCCCACGTGGTGACGACTCCACTCCACCAGTGTCTCGTACAGATGCGAATGGCGACGCCACGCACTGCACACGACCACGTCGAGAGCATTTCCAGCAGCTCCGAATACCCAACCTTCTGGTAGAACAGTGTCAAGCGACTGGAAAGGCACGCGGTGGGCTTCAAGCACCCAAGCCTCGAGCTGCGAGTGCCAGCTCGGCAGGTGGTTGGCCCACACCCGCACTTTGCTGGCAAGTGGCAGAGCGTCAAAGATTCGGCGCTCGTGGTGGTCTTCGTGATGCAGCAGGTCTGTGGTTTGTGGCGGCCGATCCAGGAAGAGACGACTCAGGAAGTGTTCACCCAGACGTAGAGTCTCCGTTTTGCCCGAGAGCGCTGCCGTTGCGAGTTCCAGGAACTGCGCGTCGCTCTCCAGACTCGTGGCGCACACTTCCAGCGTCTCGGACAGCGCTGGAGCCGACTCGATGGACGCTAGAGCCGTCACTAGTGAACGATGCAACTCCGACTGCAGTTCTGACTGGGTGTGGGCCGCCGAGACAAATAATTGGCGCTGCAGTTGCTGGATGGACTGGGAGTCCGCTAGCAGCGGCACCTCGGCTCTTGTCGCTGTCTGTGGAGTATGCGCACTCGTCTGCAGGTCCAGTAGCGTGTCCATGGCCCAGTCACGACCCGTCTGAAGGGTGACAGCCGTTGTGTCCGTCATTGGCGGTAGGTCCGGCCGCTCTGGGAACTCCATCATCTGCAGCACTACCACAGAAGCGTCAGCGTCTGTGCTTGCGGTAAGGCCACCACGGCGGAAAACACCATAACACCATCGCTCTACGTACAGATGCTAGTGATATCCTGTATCAACAGCGCGTTCGTCTCGGGTGCGGTGAGCAACCTCTCCAGATCCGCGAGCAGCGTACTCGGGAGCTACCAGACGAGTCAGCACCAGACACGAGCAGGGGCAACAGCGAGGGTGAGCTTGAAGAACTTGCAGCAGGACACGCTGTCTCTGCGGCCATCATTGGAGCGCCGAGGTTTGCATGCGCACCTCTGCAGTGGCCAGCGCCGCCGTGTAGCTCTCTAGCGTTTGCAGTACCGCCGTCCATCGCCGTGGGCTGGACGGAGCTGCTGCTTGATCACCAAGCTGCTGCGGCATCTTGGCGAGTGGGATCTGCTCTTGGTTTACTTGCGTGCAATATGGCATAGTCAACTCAAGTAAGTTCTAAGCTGTAGCTTATGCTGAATAGTCCCGTTTTGTGCTTGCATGTCCCGTTGAAGGGCAAGTCTGCTCGTGGTCTAAAGTCAAGACTCTCCGAGCCGCATCGGCACATCCGTGCTTCTCCAGCCGCCAGTGAACCAACCAGCCAACATTGGAACTTCTCCACCCGCTGTCGTAGTGGTCTCCCATGCGCTGCACAGCTCAACACGAAGAGAGCGAAGCGCGAGGACCCTCCAGGCGGTATTAGTACGCTCTCGCTCGTTCATAGGCACGAGCGCGAAACCAACGACTTCGAGTAGCCGGACCCGACCACAGAGTTCACCATGACTCCAGGCCGGAGAGGCCGTAGCCAGCTCGGCACAACAAAACGGCCTCCGACGGCGTCGCCTTGGAATGCAGTGTGGCCGAGTGCTCCAGTCGCCTCGCACCTCTTGGCGTCTCCGATGAAGACACACCAGCAGTCAGAACGGCAGAGGAAGCGGGAGCTATAGCCCCAGACGCAGTTGAAGTGGCAGCAAGTGGGAACCGAAAACCCCTGTCGGTTGGCTTTTTCTTGCGTCTAGGTCGCAGACACCCAGCGCGTTTCGAGCCGTTGTGCCAAGTGGATTCCTCGCCGTCGGCTGGAGCATGCAATGCCTCGAGAGCAGACAGCACGCTGCGCAGACGCCACACCAGCAACCCCACACGCCCATGTACTTTCAGTAGCAACCCCACGAAAATGACGGTGCGTATGCACAAGTAACCGCCTCCACTGAGTTCAGAAGGTGCGCAGAAGTCTGGTTTGGCGTGAACGGCTGGAGGCGCAAAAGTTTCGCGAACCAGCGAGACACGCCTTTTGAGCCCCAGTGCTTGAAGCCAAGTGAGGCACCGGCTGGCCCGATGCAAGCCCTTCACCCATGCGCCATCCAAGCGCTGCCTCACACTTCGCGCTGGCATCATGGTTTGCCTTCCACGCCATTCCTCAACTTCCGTGTTTGCCACGAGACGCTCCGACGCACCAGCACAGCCATGAAGCTGAGTATCATTCTCCTCCCCGCCGCGCTGCTCGGTGTGGCCACTGCTGGAGGCGACTACACGCAGACGACTACCACCGATGCGCCCACACCGGTGCCTACCACCGTGGACTACACCCTCACGCCAGAGCCTACCATTGTGACCGACGCCCCAACACCAGTGCCTACCTCTGTGACGGATGTGCCCACGCCGGAGCCTACCACCGTGACCGACGCCCCAACACCGGTGCCTACCTCTGTGACGGATGTGCCCACGCCAGCACCTACGCCCGAAACGACGGGAGAGTCCACGCCGGCGCCCACACCGCTTGAATCGGTGGAGGCACCCACGCCAGCACCCACGCCCTGCCCGGTGATCCCAGGTTGGGAGAAAACCCCAGTGCCGACCACGGCGACAACGCCCGAGCCGACGACGCCCTGCCCGGTGATTCCAGGCTGGGAGAAGACTCCCGTCCCCACGATGGAGTCTACCCCCGCTCCAACGACGGAGACGACTCCGGCACCGACGACCCCGTGTCCTGTGATCCCTGGCTGGGAGAAGACTCCCGTGCCGACGGTCGAGGAGACGACGACGATGACGCCGACGACCACATCGACGAGTTCGTGCACCAACGTATCTGTGGAGGGCGACGCCACGTACTGCATTGAGGGGCCGATCTGCAGTGGCTCTGGTGACGAGCCTGCGGGCTGGATGTGTCCTAGCAAGGGGGATGTCGCGGTGCAGGACTGCCTGGGCTCGCTCCCGAGCTGGACGGAGGGCAACACGTGTGTTGCACCTGAGGACGCTGTGTGCGTCAAGATCATGACCGGTGCCTGGGGCTGCGTCTACGGCGAGCCGTCGGTGCCGGAATTAGAGCCTGCGGTCACTCCTGCTCCGACCACGACGGACTCGACCCCAGCGCCGACAACGGCGGCGACTCCTGCTCCTACGACTCCATGCCCAGTGATCCCCGGGTGGGAGAAGACCCCAGCCCCCACGATGGCGACGACTCCGGGTCCTACAACTCCGTGCCCAGTGATCCCGGGATGGGAGAAGACTCCAGTCCCGACGATGGAGATGACACCGGAGCCCACGACCCCGTTCCCTACAACGGAGGAATCTACTCCTGGCGCGACACCTGAGGTTTCTGAGGAGCCCACTCCGTGCCCTTCGACCGAGGAGCCGACGCCGTGCCCTTCGACCGAGGAGCCCACTCCGTGCCCTTCGACCGAGGAGCCTCCGATGTACGTCACTGAGAAGCCCCTGCCACTCCCGACCACATCAGCGGACCAGTCTCAGGAAGTAAGCGAGAGCAATGCCACCACCGGCGACTCGGAGTACGTGGAATCCGAGTCGAGCTCGCCTGCGCAACAGGTGAGCACGTCGCTTGCCAACGTCGCGACTCCGGCCGGAGCTGCGGGTGCGAGTGCGGGGGTCATTGCGGCTATCGCGTGTGCGGTCGGAGCTGTGGTAGCTTTGGCGGCCTTTGGCATCTACAAGAAGCGCCAGCGCAGTCCCACCAACGAGTTGTCGCCCAACTCCTACCACGGCGCAGTTTCGACCCCTGTGTAAGCCACAGCACCCTGTGCATCCCGTCGTCTGGCGTGCCGCGCCTTTCGCGCACAGCTACTGCCGCTTGTGTTCATCCTGAAGATCTAGCTGTGGACTCCCTCAATACAGCAAGCCACCCTTCTAGTCACTTTGCGAATGCTGCATCTCTGCTTTCTCCCACAAACTCTGCGTCTAGAGCCTGCGTCATGGCCGCACATACCACACAGCTCCCTTGCAGCCAGCCCAGTGCCTGCAGCAGTGATGACAAAAGCACGGCACCCTGCTTTTGTACTTTATCCCTGTGCCTTTATGCTTTACGTGCTCTATCTGCCAAAGCTTTGGGATCCATCAGCGAGAGACTCTTATAGTGAGAAACAGCACGGCGCCATGGGCTAAGCAGTCGTGATGCTGTCTCTAGCTGAGCAGCTCACGACACTCCTAGAGCACAATGGGAGGTGCGCGCCAAGACCTCCCCGCTGCTCGAACTCACGCTGGATGACGTGGTTGCGAACGTGGCGCTGCGCGCGACGTTCAAGCTGGTGCCGGAGGCCAAGAATGAGACGGTCATCGTGGCTTCTCTCCTTGCGTATGTGAAGCAGGTCTTCATGAGACAGGAGTTGGTCAAGGGCGTGGTGGCCAGGAAGAAGGGTTTCA
>JAADYK010000496.1:0-18892 GCA_023338225.1 Halophytophthora batemanensis
CTCGTCTCCATTGCGACGCCACAGGTTCGAGTGGATCTGCGACGCCATGACCAGACAGCGTAGCGGCATTTCCATGAGTTCATACTGCTCCTGCGGCCCGAACTTGTCGAAGCCAAACAAACTGAGGAACCCGTTGGACGCGATACTATCACCGAAGCCCGACTGGTGAATGCAGATATGCCGAACGGCCGCGATCAGGAAGCGGTGCAGCGGGATATGCAACGTCGTTGGGTGCGCAGCCACGTTGAAGTTGTACGTCGCCATGGGCACATCCTTGCGGCTCGGACTCCGCTTGCTGGCCGCGATGAGTTTCGTCAGTGGCACCAGCGACTTCTGTTGGAATTCGCTGTTCAACAGCAGAGACGACGAAATCGTGAAGCGGATAATAGGGCCGAAGATGTCCGACACCTTTACCTGCGCCAGCTCGAGCTGAGATGGATTGAAGCTATTCCAAGTAATCGCGAACGCTGAGTGCACACGGATGCCGAGATTGAACATCGATAGCCAGCTATCTGACTCGTACTCCACGTGGTTCTGGTAGATCCCTCGTCGCACTTGCGGGTCACCGCCCTATTACAGCAACACGCACTAGGTTAACCTAGTCTCCCTTTAAAATCCATCAGAGCCTTGCTAGTTCGTACCTGAAGAGTCTGGAGACACGCTAGCCAAATCTTTAAGTTGTCTTCGTTGCACACAAGCTCGTTGGAGAACGTGCCGATGTTAAACACGTATTCCAGGTTCTCGACGCAGTGCTGCTCACACAAGGCACGCAAGAACAGCACAGTCAGTCACTGGGTGCCCAATGGTCCCCATTACGAGATGCCCAGCGCGAAAGGATATGAGCCGGTTCGTACCTTGTACTTCTGGCTGCTGAGAGCTGGGTGGTCCGCGTTCAGAGTTTTGGTCTTCGGGTCCACTGCGGATTGGAACACCAACCTGAGAGCCGACAGTAGCTCGCGCACTAGCTGTGGGCGTTCCGGGTGGCCCTGTGACTCCTTCTTCGTGTAGTTCTGCACGAGATGCGGCACCGTGAGGAACTGCACCGCGAAGTCGAAGATGGATTCGCTCGAGTTGCCCAACCCACGCAAGAACATGCTCGTCATGGACATGTATGACCGCACATAGGCCTCCAGCATACTGGCACGGAACTGGATGTCCAGCAAGTGCTCTCGCAGCAGCGCGTGGAACTGCTCGGCTGTGCGTTTTCGAAGCGTGCAGTCGTATCGCACCAGCAGCGTTAGCGCCGACGTCGTCTCTTGTGCTGCAGGGCTGCCACTCGAGCTGGCCGTGAAATACTTGTTCACCACCTCGTCAAAGCCTTGGCGCACGCTCTCGTGGCGGCGGTACGAGTGGCTCAGCGACACAGCCTTGATAAACTCTTCAATAAATACGTTGTTACAGCCCGCCTGGTGTCCTCCAGCCGCTGTCACCGCAGCCGTCGCTGAGTTTGACTGATTGATACTGTCCATGCGGAAGCCAAAGCGTCGTCTCTGGGCTTCTTCTTGCTTGCAGGCCCACGTAAATACGTCCGTGTCCTTCCCCACCAGATCAACCAGCAGCTCCAGCGCCTTGCTGTGCAGACGCATCTGGTGGCCCTTCACAAAGTCGCGGACCGTCTTACCCTTCGCCAGCCCAGGAGACAGCAGCTCGAACCCCTTGAAGGCCGGCGTGCGCTCTTTCCTTAGCGCCTCAGATACCAGGTCCCCAAGTCCGTCCGACATGATGGTGATCGTCTTCAGCCATTCCAGCAGCACTGGCAGGCCTTCCATCTGCTTCTCCCACCATGTCGGTGCCACCGAGATGTTGAGCGAACGGCGAGATAAGTTGCCCACCACGGACGCACACTGCAGCAACGAGCGCTTGCACACCATGGCGTCTCCCACCTGGTCCACCTTGTTCACCTCCGAGCGCGCAGTCGACTTGGACAAGTCCAGCTCTACACACAGGTGATTAATCACGTCCAGCAGCGAGTGCACGTCATCATTGTGAAGGCGCACACCAAACAGTACGTCGGTGGAGTCTGCATCCTCCTTCTTGATCTCGCGTGAGTCTTCTCTCGACTGTTGTGCGTCTTGTCGTCCTCCTGTGGCAGCCGCGAGTGCTCCGTCGCTTCTAGAAGCGAAGGAAGCCGCCGCTAAGCGCGAGATTCCGCTCCCTCGGCCAGCACGAGCTCCAACTGTCTCAGTGTTGGAACGAGTAGTGCTGCTATCGTTGCTAGCATCGGTGCTGCTTCCAGAAAGCTCCGTGTCGGTCTGAATCGGTAGCAACGATGGTGGAATGGACCGCGTGAAGAGCTCCAAGGCGTCGGCCAGCTCGAAGCCGTAGTCCGTGCCCAGCATCACCTGGTACACGTGCTCTACGACCGCGTCGATCACCACGGGAGCCATGACAGCAATGTGCTTGGGTAATTTGTGTCGCTTGGAGCCGCTAGTCTCCGAGTCTTCGGCGCCCTTGTGTCGTGCACAGAACCCGCTGGCCTTCCACGCCTGTTACAGATCCGCACAAACAGTCACGTCCACAGCAAAACCAACAACACCAGTCAGCACCATCTTCCTCTCAAGCAAGCACACGCAAATCCATAGTAGAAGCGCGAGATCAACACTAAAACCTACGTGTAGATCACCGCAATCGCAGGAACTGCCGGCTGTGGTGCGTTGGAAGTAGACATCGTGGCCCGCGTGGTCGCTGTGCGTGAAACAGTCCTTGCACGTGACGCAGGTGGCATCTAACTGGCAGTTGCGGCAGCTGTAGGCGATCTCGTCGGCCGAGAAGATGGCACCACACACGCGCTTTCGCGCCAGACGCGTTAGTTTGCCCAGAATCTGCGCGGGTGCTAGCGACCGGTCCTTTCCCGTGGCGCACAGCGCCGTCAGCAGCGTGTTGCAGACATTCGTCACCGTGTGGTCGCCCGGCAGCCCCGTGACCGGGTGCACCAGACTGGTTTGCACCACAAAGCGGACGAAGCGCAGGAAGTCTTCTTCGCGACTGCGCGCCAGCTTCTGTTGCTGCGAGAGTCGCGTGCGCGCCGCATCCGTGTCCTTGGCTGCCGCCACCTTGGCGGATTTCGCCGCCGCCGCCGTCGCCTTCTCCACGGCCTTGGGCTTGGTTTTCACCTTGGCTTTCTTGCCTCGTAGCGCCACCATTCCGGAGGCTCTAGCCGCGCTTCCTTCGCGAGCGGGTAGCTAGGCGTGCGTAGTCGCTGTCGGGCGTCGTCCGACACGAGAAGGAGCTGCTCAGGGACGTCCAGCGAGCGCGCGGTGAACTCGTGGAGTAGCGAGAAGCGACCGTTCGAGATGGCGAGCCGGCTTCCTTTAAGTGGAGTCGAGCCTGGCGAATGCAACCAACCAGCGAGGGCTTTCTCCAACTTTTCTCTTGACTTGAGTATGCGGCCAGGCCGCGACGTTAAGTGCGATTTCCGACCCCCCGTCGCGGGCCAGTGGCCCCGACACCTTCGCGCAACCTTCCCGCGACCTGCAGAGGGGCCTCGTCTGCATGTCGCACGACGGTCTTCTGGAAAAATCTATAGTGAGGCCAAGTGAGAGGGCGGGACGTCGCTTCAAGATCCAGGTTCATTGGCATTTTGGCGCACTTCAACTCCAGCGATGGGAACTCTGTGCTTGCAGGGCGTAGGCCCGTGGGGCGTGCAGGACGCTGGCTGGCCGTGGGCGCGCGTGTGGGGCGTCTGCGCTACGAACACGTGCGTGTGTGGATGCGCATGCAGCTTCTGAGGGGAATGGATGAGCGCGCACTGCTCACGTCGCTTGCATCGCCTTCTCTTGTCCATCTGTCACCGTTGACAACATGCAGCGCCGACCGTCTATTGCTGGAGAAGCGCTTGCACCTTCGAGACGGGAGGTGGCGCAGTGATCTTCTCACAAGCATTAGCGTGGACGCGGTGGATGTGTCCGTTGAGCTGTGGCTTGGCGCGTCCCAAGCCCCTGAATTCCTGCAGTTCGTTGGCAAGGTACACCTCAATCGGTCGGAATGGACCGAATCCACTGCAACACAGTGGCTCCTGATCCCCAACTACACGAACTCGGCCAAGATAGAGACGTTGGCCGTCGTCGAGAGCCCCACAGAAGTCCTCAGCTCCGAGGCTTATCTACGCCTCAGCCTCAATCCCACGCCCCAGCAGCCTCAGCAGCTACCTCCGCCTGCACCTCCGACTGAAACGCACTGCAGAGATGACTCTGGCTTCCGGTTTGTACTCCCCTATCGAGCTATCCGTCGTACGCGCAGGCTTCGTGCTCTTCGCGTGGGGGAGATCGTGCACGAGGTATGTCTGAAGCTCCGCTGAGGGTTTTGGAGCTGCTCGCCTCACTCACCATGTCGTTCATGCTTTATTGAATGAGCTCGCAGCGTCGCACAGACCTCTTGCACAACCTTTTGCCCACAACGCTCTACGGTCGTGTCGCCACTCCACGCCTCCACAGCAGCCCGACTCGTGCACAGATTGAGAGTCATAAAGGAGTCTCCAAGGCGCTGGTGCTGCTACAACTCTCATGCCAGTACGCAAGTTACTGTGTGAACCAACTGGAGCAACACAAGGACGCTCTGACACGGAGACAGGCTACGCTGTCCACAAGAGCAACCCGCCTGCAGCACAACCGACGACTGCTTACGGAAAGGAAAGCCAACCTGAAGCGCGAGTCGCAGGTCTTAAGCTGCTCTCTCGACGGCTTGCGCATGCTACTGCGAGAACTGGACCCAGACACCTTCACCCACCTGCAGGAAGAACTCTCTTTCATCTCCGACAGCAACGCATAGCCAACAGAAAGCATGAAACCCACCTGCTATTCACACAACACCTTCCAGTGCCGCCTTCATCCCGAGAAAGGGAAGATAGTCACCTCATTTCGCCGTTTTCCCCGGCGTAGCACCTTTCCCCGAGCGCCGATGAAGTCGCTCTTCCCGGATACGCCGCACCCGCTCACGCTTCTCCTCCATGTCCTTCTGCTGCGCCTGCTCCAGTTGTCGCTTGGAATCCTCTCGCTGCTTCCGCGCAGCCTCCTGAATGCGCAAGGCGCGCTTCTTCTTGTCCTCTTGGAGCTTCCGCGCCGCTTCCCTCCGCTTGGCGTACGTGGACGCTCTTGCCGCTTTCGCGGCGCTGTCAGAGCCGCTTGGAGTGTTGGAAGCTGGCGACTGAGCTATCTGCTGCGGACTCGCGGCGCTGCTGGGTATGCCATTAAGCGAAATGGGCGGCGGCGCCGGGAAGTGCGAGCCGCCTCGTCGTCCTGGCGTGAGCATTGGCCGCAAGACGGGCGTGTTATCAGCGCTATGCGAGCGCGAGTGCGGCGGAGAAGGCGACGGCGGGCCGCTGGAGGCTTCTTCGTCGATTTCAGGCACGGACGGCAGCTCTGTGAAGAGATTCTCGGAGGAACGCACACGCGGCAGCCGCTTCTGTTGCTTGAGTTTGTGCTTTTCGTCGCGCAGCTCGGCCGCTTTGGCCTCCAGGGCACGCACCTTGCGCACTCGTGCAGCCTCCGCGCTTTCCTCCTGTGTGTGCTCGCCTTCCTGCTGATGGGGAGAAGCGGTGGCTGGCAAACGCTGGTCCTGCTCGAGTTCAGGTTCAGGCTGACTCTCGGGGACTTCCCGGTCCTCCTTTGGGTCTAGCGCCGCCTCCTTGGGCCCCTCCTCCCCGCTGCTATCGTTGTCAGGACCAGCCATTGCGGACGACGCCATATCCACGCTATTGGCCTCAGGAAGAGCCGCATTGCCTTCCGCTGACTTGCCTTCTTGCTCCATCTACTAGCATGAGCAGGACAAATCTCGAGTCAGCATCCTTCCGCCAGTCACAGACAGCTCAGCTCTCCACGCACCTGTGCCGCCACACGATGCAGCTTCTGCGCCACTTCTTCGGGCAGAAAGATGTACTCGCCGTCGATCTGCATGTTGTTGTAGGCCTCCAGGATGAGGTCCTCCAGCGCCTCCACCTCCTCGTCCTCGTCCTCGTCTTCGCTCTCTTCGTGCTCGCCTGCAGCGGCCCCTGGGGCCCCAGACGCGGCCTCCACGCCAGCATCCGCACTGGGGGGTCCTGCAGCCCCCTCCGCAGCCGCGGGAGCGCCGCTCTCACCGGGATCGGCTGGCGGCGTCATGCACAGCGCACCTTCCTTGCCGCCACCTTGGGCAGCGCCTTCCTTTGCCTTTTTGCATGCTTCTGGCACCCTCGAAGACGTCCATATGGCTTTTCACAGGGAAACCCCGCAGTTTCACCTCCAGAACCAGATATCTGGTCCACGGCCCGATCCAATGACCCGACACCACCCCGTGCTCCATGGCCTCCTGTGCATGACTCCAGCGCTGCACGCCCCTCGGCACTACGACACGTAGCTGCAGTCTGCGCTCTTTTACCAGAGCGTCTATGCTCGCTCGCGGCGGAAGGAACACCAGAGGTGTTGTACAAACTGCGAGAGAGCGGCCCGAACACATGCAAAGCTCGGTCGGTGTGTATCCACCAGCGGTGCTGAACACCACGCACATGTACCTCGGCTTCTCTAGCTCTCGCTAAGTGACTCACACGGCGCTCTCCGCCTGCATCTTGGCCAACTGCTGCTGTCGCGTATCCGGCTCCTGTGTCGCCGCCTGCGGATCCGCGGACGCCTGCGTGAACCCGCCGAAAATGGGCTGCATGTAGGACGAGTCGAAGCTCTGCCAGTTCCGGAAGAAGGCGAGCGTGAGCGACTCATGGTCGGCCGCTGCCTGCGACTGCTGTGCCTCACTACGTCTAGCTGTTTCCTCCTCCTCGTCGCTGCTACTATCCCGGAACTGCGGTCGCGGCGTCATCACCGGGTCTTCCTCCTCCGTTGTCACGCCATGCTCCACCGTCGGTACTTCTGAGAACGTCGGAGGCCCAGCTCGATGCATCTCACTGTGTGAACCTTGACTGAGTACAAAGTGGCGCGACCCGCGCTTCATCAGTCGCGAATGTCGCTCCTCCGAGTCGACTGCACTGGTCGAGCTGGAGTCGGACTCCGCTTCTGTCTGGTCGCGATGGTGGTGCGCTTTCATATGTGCTCCGGTGAGATGTAGCGCCGAAAGCAACGGCCCAGTGAGACCTCCGATAACGATCGTCGTGAACAGTACGACCATGAGCGTCGTGGATTCCACGAGGCGGCGGTGAGAAGCGCCGTGGATGCCAATGTAGGACCAGTTCTTGGCCAGTGCAAAGGCAATAGAGCCACGCAAGCCCGCGAACCAGATGACCCCCATGAACTTGATCGGGATGCGATCCGAAGGTGCACGTGAACAATTGGAGAGACCCAGCAACGGGAAGATGTTGCAGAAGCGAGCAGCTAAGCAGGCCAGTAGCGTGAGAGCGATGAAGGTCCAGTCAATGTCGTCCACGCGCAATGCAGCACCGCCGTTGTCCTCCGTGTGACCCGAGAAGATCATGATGACGGAGAGCCCCATGAAGACGTAGACGATGTTCTCGCACACAAAGGCCAGGGTGTGGAGCAGATGGGTGAAGGCGTGCTGCGCCTCGCGGGAGATGGTATTGAAGTGGTAATGTGCCGTCATGGTGCCCGAAAAGAAGAGCGCCACAATACCGCTGAGCGCCAGACTCTCGGCCACAAAGTACGTGAGCAGACTGAAGATGAGGCAGAGCGAGATCTCGTACGTGGGGAAGTAGCGCAGCTTGGCAAAGTACTGCCGCTTGAGCAGGAAGGCGCCGTCCAGAGTGATGACCATGCTCACAAGCAGCGACCCGAAGAACATCCCGCCAGTATTGAGCGCCACGTGCAGCAACTGCTTGGCGCTAAAGTCGATCTCCGGCTCCCACTTGCGCAGTGTCTGGTACAACGCGATGGCCACCGCGTCATTCAGCACGCTTTCGCCAAAGACGAGGTTAAAGAGTAGCGGCGGCGCGTCCAGCTTGTTAAAGCAGGCCAGCGTGGCCACGGGGTCGACGGCGCTGATGAGCGCGCCAAAGAGAAAGGCTTCCACCCACGAGAGCTTGGTGACCATGCCAGCCGTGCCGGCCGAGTAGAGTACCGCGCCCGTGGTGGCGGTGGCGATGACCGTACCCAGCACCGCCGTGCTCATGATGGCCGGGAAGTTGCGGAAGAACGCCTGGCGCTTGATGGAGAAGCCGCCTTCGTAGATGATGGGCGGCAGCAGCACGTCGAAGAAGAGCTTGTTGTCCAGGTTGAGGTGCGTGTGCAGCGCCGCGTGCTTGCCGCCCACGATCATGAGCAGCCCGACGCCCAGTCCGAAGACCAGCGCGAAGCCGCTCTGCGAGATGAGCATGCACGAGTAGCGGTCCAGCAGGAAGGACGCCATCACCAGCACGAACAGCATGAGCAGCACCAGCACCGCGTCCTCCATCTTGTCCGACTGCTTCTGCCGTGCCGTGCCGTGCCGTGCGCTTCCGTGTCTTCTGGCGGCTTGGCTTGTGAACTGCCGCGAGCCAGGAAATCCGGCCAAAACCAGGCTTAATTCGGGGCGTTTTAGTGTAAAACACGGCATGCTGGCCTAAATCACGGCGTTTTAGCCCAAAGAAGCCGTTTTGAAACGGATTTAGTCGATGGGTGCGCCAAGGCTGGATATTTCTGGGTGCACGAATGGAACCAAGGCGATGGCGGTGACGCTGGTGCTGGTGCTGGCGCTGGAGGCGGCTGGCGCTCGCTCTCCTGCATGCTGCGGAGGCTTGCTGCCAAGGGAGAACGCACAGGGGCTCGCTATTCGGAAGACGCTTGTCGGACGTTATCTCGCTTACAAGCTCGACTGTCTTGTCGTCGTGGCGACGCGACACGTTCCAGCCGCCTGTCCTTGCCTTACTTGTTGCTGAAGTTGGCCCGACGAATGGCTCGACTGCCGCCCTTCTTGAAGCGCAGGATGCCCATGACGGCGGCTGCAATGCTGCATCCAAACCTACAGAACAACAACCGCATTGGCCGGCTCAACACGCCATCACAAGTTCCCCAAGCCACGCTCTTCCGGAAATACACGAGCCGAAGACGTACCAGGTGGCTGCGTATCCTGCGTGCTTCTCGGGCGTCATGTAGAACTCCAGGTACGAGCCGATGCTCTTACGAATCGGGTCCTCCAGCGTCACCGGGCCGCGCTTGCCTTCGCTCGCTTTACAAAGCAAAGCAAATAAGGGACGATTGTTAGACAACGTGCTACGACCTGCCGTTCGGGCAGTTTGCAAAAGCTCGTCGTACCCAGGGCGTCCACAATGACCGGCAGGTCGTGCGAGGTCACGCCCATAGCGTCGGCCATCTCCTCATGCTCCAAGTAGAAGAACTGGCGGTTCTCCACGTCGTTGTCCGGCGTAAAGTTGTTTTTCTGCGTTCAATGACAGCAATCCGGCACGAAAGGCGGCATCAGCACCGCAAAAAACGCATGTGCGCATCGCGAGACACCACATACCACTTCACCGTGGCGAAGAACACCAAGGATCGACACTTCTCCGTCGTCTTCCTTCTTGTCGCTCTCCATGTGCACATCCAGGAGCTTCTTTGGAAGCCAGCCGCGGTTCACGATCACGGGGGTACTGGCATCAACAGCGTTCAGTAAGTCCAGAGTCGAACGAGAACAAGCACACACAGTATGGTGTGTGTACGCTTACCCGTCCTCACGCTCTAGGAGCGAGTAGATGTAGCCTCCAGACTTGACCATCGCCACGGAATCGCTGGCTTCGGCGGGGGCAGAACGCGGGTCTGCAGCGTACAGCGACACGCCAGCGGACAGTAGATCAACGCGTGAGGATTCTGTCAGAAGCAGGAAGTGATCGTACATGTGCTAGAACAAGCACATCTTTGCACGTACAGAGGTAAAAGGTGCTGCCCGGCTTGAATTTGCCCTTGAGGTGGAGCTGACGGTATTCAATGTCGTCGCTACCCAAACACAAGAAGGCAGACGGACATTGCGTTGTCAGTACGAGACGTGCAGGCAAATACACACGCATGGAAGCCAAAGCAAGGCAGGTTCTTACATGGGGTCGCTGGCCGTGGCGTCCTTCGGCAGCTCTTTCACCGACTCGGACAGCTCCTTCTTGCGCTCCTCGATCAGGTTTACCTTCCAATAGTAGCGCTGGGTCTGAATTTACGCACACAGGGCGGTCAGAACCCTCCTGCAACACCTCCAAGGGCTCCATCTTGCAGCTCACAGGGATCCAAGCTCATGCAAGTAGCCAGGGTCGTCGTACCTGCCACGAGCCCAGATACGCTGTACCAGCAGTCTACGACCAGTACCAGCAGTAGAGATCACAGAGCAAAGCCACGCGGACATGCTTAGCCTTTGGGCCCGCCTACAGCATATTGCCAAGCACAGCTAACACCGCACAACGCGCGCAGCAAGCAGAAGCTCGAGCAAGCGCGTCATCTCACGCACCACCGCGGCGAAGAAGGCCATGCCGGCGTAGCGCGAGAAGCTGCTCTCGTTGGAGTCGCCAGCGGAGCCGGAGTGCGCGCTCTTGGCCTGCGCAGCCGAGGCGAAGCGCTTCGAAGGCAGCGCCAAACGCCGCCCCAGCCTGCGCGGCGCGTGCAGCACGTGGCGTCCGAGCATCTCGTCCCTCCAGCAGCTCCTTCGGCGCAATTAGGAAGTGGTGATGGATGATGATCTGCCTGTGAGGTGCGCTCAGGCCCGGTCAGGCATGGCACAGTGTACCGAATTAGCGGTACGTGCTTGGCTTTGGGCGGGGTGGCGCCGGCGCCGTCACCATCGATCGATCCTCTGCAGCAGCATTGAGAGCCAAGTGAGAGGCGTCATGGCGGACGCCGAGGGCCACGTGCTGGGCAACTTCCACGCCTACTACAGCTTTAACCCGGTGCACGAGCGTCTGCGCTTCATGAACGCGCAGGCCTGCAGCGCTCTGCGGCGCGCGCTGCTCGTTCCGAAGGCCCCAGCGGGAGGAACTGCTGCCGTCGACGTCGGCACTCAAGCGGCGGCTACAGTCATTGACATTGGCTGCAACGAAGGTTGGCTCATTGATCTCTGCGCTGGTACTATGTGGCGTCTTTACTGCGCTAATCCAGCACGCGCGTGCGCTTCCTAGGCGACTTGACCATCGGGCTGTACGACGCACTTAATGGGCGTGCGGCGCTGGCAGACGCGACGCGGCAACAGACCGACGTGGCCAACTTTGACCTGGACAACATCAGCGTGCTGAACGAGCGCATGCAGAAGGCCAAGAAGCAAGTGGAGTACGATATTCAGGACGAAGGTAGCTCCAGCCACCGCCGGCGCTTCGTGTGCGAGTTGCAAATCGACGGCCAGCCCATGGGCCACGGCGAGGGCGTGTCCAAGAAAGTGGCCAAGGCCAAGGCGGCCGAGGTGGCCTTGCAAGCTCTAGACGCTGCCGCCGCCAAGAGCGAGAGCAAAGACGCCGATAAACCCACAGCCACTGATAAACCAGCGGAAGATCCAGCCCAACGCCCCCTGTCTGAAGCGGAGCTAGCCACGCGGAAGCCACTGCTGGCTCTGGGGGTAGATATCGACGAGGTTTTGATCGCTCGCGCCATCAAGAAGCCCGTGCAACTTGCGAGTGGCGACGCGGTGCAGTTCAAACACGCCGACGTGACTACAAGTGCGTTCCAGAAGCAGATAGCGCCGTTCCTGGAGTTGGCGAAGCGCGCAGACAGCCAGCGCAAGTTTGATCTGGTCACGTGCTTCAGTGTGACCATGTGGATCCATCTGAACCACGGCGACGACGGACTCTGGCGCTTCCTGGAGAGCGTGAGCGACATGACGGAGCACCTCATTATCGAGCCGCAGACCTGGAAATGCTACCGCAATGCGCTCAAGCGGCTCACGCGCATGCAAGTGGAGGTGCCCAAGTCTTTCCGCGAGCTTAAAGTACGCGCAGACGTGCTGGAGCGCATCGAAGGCTTCTTACTGACCGCCGGCCGCTTCCGCTACAAGGCGGAGCTGGGCAAGACCAACTGGTCGCGCAACGTCACGCTCTACAGCCGCACACCCATCGCTGGAATCGCCTACGCCAAGTAAGGTGCAATACAAGAGGGAGAAGCAGGTGAATGAACCCTCAAGTTCCTTCTGGAGTTGATCCGTTACCTCCGTCTGGGTTGGGTCTGGCTGAACTCATTCGTTATCCAGCTCTGGCTCATCCATTTCCAAGAAAGACGAGAACGCGACGAGGCGTGAAACTCTACCCATTCCATCTTCACGTCTTCGTGCCGCCACTTCCGGGCCAACGAACTCCACAGCAATGGCGTCCAAAACCTTCCAGGATGACCAACTCAATCACGACGTGCTGCAGGCGCTAGTACTACTTTTGGCTGTGATGGTACTGCCAGTTCTAGTGCGTATCCGGACGTGCTACACGTTCCTATGGATAGGCTTCTCGGCTGTGGCCACGTACATGGAATCTCCCGCTGCGTGCGGGCTGGCAACCGTCATGGGACTGTCCGTGCTGCTGGCCTGGTATGCCCTGCGTCTCTTCGACCGGCCCGTGTTCAACAGCGTGCTGCTGGGCTGGTTCGGCTTGCTGAGCGAGTATCGCGTCTTCCGCTGGCTCGCGAACGCCGGTGACTTCGTGCTGCACTTCTTGTGCCCTGTGGCGCAGGCTGGGGTGCATTTGCCACACGTACGAGTGTGGATGACGCTTCCCATCGTTGGGTAGGGACATGGACTTGGCCAGCTAGCTTGCTCGGTTCTATGGCTTTGGCTGGGACTAACAGGCGGCAATTGGCTTCCTTGGCTTGTTCGGCGATGGCCCCAGGTTCTCCGTACTCTACGTGCTGCTGGTGTCGGGCGGTTCGTTGGTGGCCAACCACATCTACTGCCTCTCGCCGCCGCGGCCGCTGCAGTCTTGGCTTGTAGTCAGCGCTGCCATGCTCGTGGCCAATCTGGCTGTGCCGCTGGGCTGCGTGCTCGCCCACGAGAGCGGCGTGTACCAGTGGCTGACCGCGGTCTCCCAAGACGCGGCCACCGCGCTCTCACCTTTCCAAGAGATCGCATACTACGCTTAATCCAACCCTTCGGCCATGCCTCCTCTTCCGCTCGCTTGCTGCACGCTGATCCAGCTCCCAGTTGGGGTGCGTGCAGCTCCCCCAGCGGTGCGCTGGCTGTGGACTGGCGGGCACGCCGCTGGATTCTGCAGCAAGCCTGCCATTCAGCCGAGCTTGCAGCTTCCAGGAGAGCTTTCAAAGGGCTCGTGAGCGGGTGCAAGCAAGTCCATCTGATCTGATCCGGCGTGGCTGCAGCAGATTGCATGGCATAGAGCTCCGTTTAAGCCCTCCATCACCCTATCGTTTCATTCGATCTCCTCGGGGCCATTCCCCTTTGTTGTCACCGAGACGCGACAGGTTAGGCGCCTCTAATCAACGAATTAGACGGACCGCGACGTTGTTTTAAGACCACCGCAAGTCCTCCAGCACACGTCTGCACTTTTTTTCGGCTGTGCTCGAGCCACCAGAAGGCCAAGGACGATGGCGGTAGCAGGCGTCTGGCCAGAGCGGCCTGGCCGCGCATATCTCAAGCGCTTTGGCCTCGACCGCCTCAGCACGACCGCAGCGAGATGCCCAGCGCCGCGGAGCTGGCGGCGGCGGCCCTCGAGCTGCTGACGCGCACCGTCCTGGAGGTGCGCGGCCTCAAGGACCAGTGCAGCTCCAGCGGCGACGACGTGAGCACGGACGCGCTGCAGGCGGTGCTACTGCTGTTGGCCATGACGCTGCTGCCGTCGCTGGTGCGCGTGCGCATCCTGTACACCTTTTGCTGGCTGGGCTTCACGGTGGTGGCACATGTGGTGGACTCAAAGGCGGCGCTGGGTATGGCCACGTCGCTGGGACTCACCATCATGATGGGCTGGTACTCGCTGCGCGTCTTCGATCGCTCCACTTTCCACGCCATTCTGCAGGGCTGGTTCGGCTTCCTGAGCGCCTACAGACCCTTCCGCTTGCTCTGCAACTCGGTGGACCTCGTGCTGCACATGGGCGTGCCGCTCGTGCTCGCGCTCTGCTACCTGCCGCTCGTGCGGCTCTGGATGACGCTGCCGATCTTACTGTGAGTGGGTGCAGCCACCGTGTTGGGCTCGAAGCTGCACTGTGAGAGGGGGTGCTGGAGCCTGTCTGACCGTCACGCGTGTTCTTGCCCTTGAGCAGCTTCTCGCAGTGCTGGATCCGCCTCGTGGCGGGCGGAGACTTGTACCCGGGCGGCAACCAGGTCTACCACTTCTACCCGCCGCGCCCCAAGGCCTTCTGGCGCACGGCGCGCAAGATCGAGCTCTTCTACAACCTCACCATCCCGCTGGCCTGCGTGCTGGCCTACCGCTTGGGCGTGCACGAGCTCGTTGTCGACGGGCTGTTGCGGCCAGCTATGTGAGCCAAAAGCGCGGCCGTCCCAGCCCCTAGAGCGCCATAGAGATAGCCTCCGACCCAGGGTATCAACAAGAGAAGACGCTTCTCAACGCTGCATATACGTGCACTCGAAGACGCACTCGAGCGCGTCTTGGTGCCGGTGCTAGGGTGCGGCATACTCAAACCCAGTTCATTTGTTCTTCAGATTCAGACTCAGATTCAGATGGAGCCCAATCACTGACGAGCCCACAAAGTCACTCGCAGCCTCCAGCGCAAGTCTTTGGGGCGTGAGCAGCTCGCGATGGACGTGCTGATGGATTGGGCGGCGCTGAGCGTAGCTGACGGCCACGGCAGAACGGCGGAGGATGCGCAGCTGGATGCGGCGGTGGCCGTGCTGCTGCTGTTCGCTCTGGTGGCGCTGCCGCCGCTGGTAGGCGTGCGCACCATGTACACCAACTGCTGGTTCGCCTACACGGCGGTGGCGCACGTGCTGGCGTCCGAGGCCGCGCTGGGCATTGCCACGTCCATGGGCATCACCATCATGGTGGGCTGGTATACGTTGCGCATCTTTGACCGCTACGCCTTCACGGCCATCTTGAACGGCTGGCTGGGCGTCTGGGCTAGCTCGCCTGTGCTGGGACTCCTGGCGCGCGTGGGCGACGTCATGCTGCATCTGCTGGTGCCCATGGCGCTCATCTCGTGCTACCTGCCGCTCGTGCGTGTCTGGATGAGCGTGCCGGCTTTAATGTAAGTCTATATGGGAGGGGAATGCGATGTGTTGCGGTGAAGTGCTCGGTTGGTCGCTCACAAGTGTTTGCGATACCACGCAAATGCGTACGACGTGTAGCTCTTCGCGCTTATGGAGCCATTTTGTGGTGGGCGGTGGCATGTTCCCCAAGGCCGACCACATCTACCGCTTCTCGCCGCCACGCTCGCACCACTTCTGGAACGCGGCCTACAAGATGGAGCTCATGCTCAACCTTTTCGTGCCGCTCTTCTGCGTCCTGGCACACCAGGTAGTACTCACCAGTTCTACGCCAAGCATTGATCTTTACATGTAATGCATGCGTGTAACGCCTTTGCGTCGTCACTGTGCTCTGCGTGACTGTGTATATGCGTTCACAGCGCTCTTTCTGGGTGTATGTGGCCACGGCGATGGCAGGCGCGACGCTCTTCAGTCTGCAGCTGATCCGGTCGCTGTCACTGCCCAAACTGCGTCGCAACGCCAAGACAATCATGTGTCGGCTGCTAAACAGTGGCGGCATCCGTCCCACGCTGGTATGTTCTCCTTTCCGTGCTCACCATTCTCCAGAGCAAGTCTCGCTGCTAGCTGTGGCTGTCTCCTGACTTTGTAGTCGCTGTCGTTGGGCTCTCTGGACAGGACTTTGTCGTGCGGGACGAGTCGTTCTGGCTCGACTGGATGAGCGACGGTCTGGTGGCGATTGGCGAGTCCTACGTTGGTGGGCTCTGGGCGACAAACGCCGCTCGCACACTGGATGAAGTGGTCACTGGCCTCCTGACGATCCCCATGCAGGGTCGTCAGGAGATGTACCGGTCCTGGAGCGCGCGCTTTGTGGCGCTGGCGGCGCGGCTCTTCAACTACGCGCCGTCTTCCATGGGCCTTGTAGTGGACGCCGTCTCAGACCAGTTCGACTTGTTCCCGGAGCTGCGGCAGGCTTACATGGATCGGTACCTTCACCAAGGTTTCGGCATCTGGAGTCAGGGCACTACGAGCATCGAGGTGAGGCACTACAGACAGCAGTGAGATACTCTGAAGTTTCTCGGTTTGAGTGTCTCGTTATTGACTGATTGCCAACATCTCGGGACGCCTGTTACTGCAGGAGGCGCAGGCGAACAAGCTGGCGAACATGGACCAGCTACTGGATATCCGGGTACGTTATCGGCCAGCACCAGCATATGCTGTAGTTGCCGCCGGCATCGATTGACACAAGCGTACGGGATCTTGTGCTCTGTGTTGTCTTCCTGTTGGAGCAGGCTGGATTCAGCGTGCTGGACGTCAGTATCGGCTCATGGGGCGGCGTGGGCTGCTATCTGGCCGAGCACCACCCAGATGCAACCGTTACGTGCGTGGTATCCTCCGTGCAAGAACTGGTGCGCGCCAAGAACTTCGCACGTGAGCTCGACGTCTTGGATCAGATGGAGTTTGTGCTGGCTGAGAACCCGGAGAAGCTGCTGACGACGCTGAGCGGTTTCCACGCCGCCAAGTTCGATCGCATCGCGGTGTGCGGCGTGGTCGAGACGATGGGTGAAGGCACGCAGAAGACGCGGCTGTTGCGCACGCTCAAGCGCATCCAGAGTCCGAATGGCACGACACTGCTGGAGGTCGTGGTCTGCACGTCGCCGCACATGACGACCCACGACTGGTCCAACAAGTACGTCCACAGCGCCTTCCCGTGCCACGCCGTCACGCTGGCACACGTGCGTTACTTGGCGGACCCGGCAGGCTTCACACTGCACGACATTGCCGGCTACTCGAACCACTACGAGCGTACCTTCCTCGAATGGAACCGTCGCTTCCAGGCACGCTGGAGCCTTGAGTCGTCAACGGCTGCAGTGACAGCGGGCGCTTCAGCAGGAGGGGAAGCCCAGCGCGACACGCCAGCGGCCCCAGGCCCTGCTCTCTCGATGCCTGAGTCCTTTAAGCGCACGTGGGAGTTCTATCTGCTGCATTCGGCAGCCTGCTTCCGAGCGGGGGCACTTCAAGTCTACCAGATCCGGATGGGCTGATGTTCACCCCAGTGCTACTGCTCCAGTTTCGGTCCCAGGTTAGCCACACCACGTGCCACCAAACGACTTTTTTGCTGCGTTCGTACTTAAGTGGGACTACCCATCGCTTTTGCTTGGTGAGGCCGTCACTTTCTAATGGGGCTGGAAGGCAAAGGTGGCGGCGGCGCTGCTGGTGGCGCCGGCTCTGGCGCGCACTGGGAGAAGCACGTGGACGAGGACTCCGGGGCGACGTACTACTACAATGAGCGCACGGGCGTGTCGTCCTGGGAGATCCCTGAGGGCTACAAGGAGGAGGACGCGCAGGCTAAAGGCGAGGCCAAGCCCGCCGTGTGGCGCAAGTTCGTGGACGACGAGTCCGGCGCGACGTACTATTACGATGAGGCCAACGGCGTGAGTCGGTGGGAGAAGCCCAAGGACTTTGTCGATGAGGAGCAGGAGCAGGAGCAGGAACAAGAGGCGTCTACAGACAAGACGGCCGGTCCTGTAGAAGACGAAGAGCGCGGTCCACAGCAAGAGGAGAAGCAGCCGATGCAAGTAGGATGCAAAGCCGAAAACCAGCGCAACGAAGCGGAGAAGGTCCCCGACACGGCAGTGCTAAAGCCTCAAGATAGCGTCGCTAGTACTTCCAGCACTAAAGAAGGAGAAGTCGCAGCAGAACCAGCAGAGGCGCCATCGTCTTCCACTGGCTCGAGCAAATGGGTCAAGTACGTGGACCAGACTAGCGGAAAGCCGTACTTCCACGACGCCAGTACGGGCAAGACGCAGTGGGAAGAACCGGAAAGTTATGTCGATGCTGCGCCAGTCGCAGGCCCGCGAGTGTCGGCAGAGTACCAGGCCCATTTGAATCGCGTGCGAACAGAGCGACTGACGCGTGTAACGCAGCAAGTGTTGGACCCGTCCGGCAATCTGGGCAAGCTGAACGCCATCTTGAGCGGCATCGACGGTGGTGTCAAAGCTGGCGACAGCAGTGAAAAGCTGAGCCAGAAGGCCGAATGGCAGCAACATGTTGACGCACAGACGCAGCGGTATTACTACCACAACGTGGTCACGGGCGTCACACAGTGGAGCAAACCAGATGCACCCGTGGTCTCTGGGGTACGTGTGACAGGAGGACGCAGACAGTGATAGTTTGCGCGATGCGGTCTCGTAGAGTTCCCGATTGCCAACACGGGGATCAGCTAACGGGTCGCTATGTTCTTTGCTTGGTGTGCAGCTGGCAGACTGGATTCCGCCGGAGGTTCCAGAGTCAGAAGGCGGCGGCGCGGCACAGAAGACAGTGTCAGGCGTAAACTACGTAGCGCGAGCCAAATTCAACCGACTGACGGGTAAATATGAGCAGCTTGATGGCGAGGATCATTGGCAGAGCGCAGGCTTGGCACCCGACCGCGCGGGCCGTCAAATGAGTCACTTTTTCGACATGACGGACCTGGAGAAGAATCGTGAGGAGGCACGGCGTCGCAAGGAGCAGCTCAAGCGAAAGAACATCGACTGGAAGAAGATCGCGGCGGAGAAGAAGGCCAAAAAGCAGAAGCAGAAGAACGAATGGCTCTACAACGACTAATACAGCGGCAGCAGGTTGGCAGACCGAGTACCCAACCTTCTTGCACAGCAGCCACAAGCAACAACATCGCTCAAACATGTTGGATTCTTCGGCAAAAATGTTATCCTGAAGCTTTACTTCAGTTCATTCTAAAGACGATGTCGGGACACCCACGACGACGTTTTCTAGAAGTCTTCAACAACTCACAGGCCAGGGTGCACGCCGAGGTCGCCAGGTGTCGCCTCGCCCTGCACCTCGCCAAAGTACAGCGCGAAGGTCTGACGCCACTGCTCCACCACCTCGCGGTCCTCCATGAACTTGGGGAACTCGTCCACGTTGGCCTTGC
>JAADYK010000497.1:0-18879 GCA_023338225.1 Halophytophthora batemanensis
CTTCGGTCTTGATGGCCACGATGGACGAGAGCTGTCGGCGGTCTGCCTCCTTCCACAAGGTGTAGTTCTGCTTGGCGATGGCGTGGATCGTTGCAAAGTCCGGCGCGAAGATGACCTGCGAGACCGTCTCGTAGAAAGGCAACACGATGAACTCGAAGAAGCCCACTTGGTTCTACACAAAGGTACCAGCACAATAAGTAGAAGGGTGAGAAGAGCAACAAGAAACCTATGTACGAGAAGAGATTGGGTGGGGACCTTGGCGCTGTTCTCCGAGTGGCGGTCCATGAAGGGCGAGATGTCCGAGTTGCTGGCTCGCTCGTTGTCGCCCTGGAGGAAAAACTCTTCGATGATGAGTGCCGACCAGATGACGTGCAACTTGCGCTGCTTGGCGGCGTGGCCGATGTCGGCGCACTTGATCACGACCTTCATGATCATCATGGGGTCCGTCACAGCCTTGGTGGCCGCTGTGGCTGCAGCGACTGCAGCTCCCAAGCCGCCATTACTGCTACTGGTGTTGGTGGCTGCCGCCGTTGTGTTCTCCTGCAGTAGCAGCGCCTTGAGGTTGCCCACAAGTTGCAGATGCATGGAGAGGTCCGTGCTGAGCACCATCTCGATGATGGCCTTGCGGATCTCGCGGTACGGCTTGTCCTTCATGCGGCCGAAGATATTGCAGAGCGGGTCACGCATGATGAAGAAGGTCTCGGCCAAGTGCATGCTCTCGAGGATACTGCGGTCGTTGTACTGGATGGCCAGGTCGTGCTTGGCCTTGATGAGGTAGTTGTTCGACTTGCCCGGGTGCCGGAAGTCGTGAATAGCTGCGGCCACCAGTGCCGCATAGAACTCCAGGTTTGTGAGTGTATCACGAATTTGTCCGTCAGCCAGAACTGTGATGAGGTAGTTGACCGAGTTGACCACGTCGGCAGCGTGGCTACTGTTGTGGTACGGATTGCCCACGTAGCCGTCGTCGAGTAGATACAAGAAGTTGCGCAGTACCACGCGGTCGATGCGGAACTCTTCGTGCAGCTCGTGAATCTCGAACATGGCTGCCGTCACGTACATGAGCGGCCGATTACCTGTGAGTTCGGCGATCTCCAGCGTATCCAAACCCCAGCCGTCCGCCCGAATGCGTGTTTTGACAAGCGACAAGGTCTGCTCTTCCCACGTCGGCATATCCGGCAGTGGAGTGATCACCGCGGCGAGCTTGCCCGGGTTGGAGCCCACACTAGTGGTTCCAAGTCCGTCCTTGTAGCTCCGGCGCGTGTGGTCACTGTTCGAGTTGGAATGAGAGCTCTGGGACATTGGACCCCCCGTACGAGTCGTACCGGTATAGTCCTTCCTCGCCAGCACCGACAGCGCCCAGTTCTTCGTATCGGCGTCCACCTCCTTCTCCGACTTCATCTGCGCGCTGATATCAGGCATGAAGAGGTTCTGGTCGAGCTTGGCAAGACTTCGTACGATGGCCATGCCACGCTGAGTGTCCTCATCGCTCATGTCCATATTATCCAGGAAGGACTTGAGTTCCGCCAGAAGTGCATGCAATGGAGATGTAAGATCAAGATTGAAGTCGCCGTCGCGCTGTGCCAGCTCCTTCTTGAGCGTGCGGTTCTCCTCGGCGATGAGGTTCTTCTCGCGTGTGGCCTTCTCGGCCTCGAGTTCCACGGCCCAGACGTGAAGGAAGTCCTGTCGAACCACGCGGTCTACGTCACGGTTGCGAAGCAGCATCACGAGCGCGAAGAGCAGTGGGAAGCAGAAGACCAGGACGCGGTTCTGGATAAACGGTGCCGAGTCCGTCACGGGGTAGTACACGAACGTTAGAGCCATGTAGGACGCACAGACGAGCGCTCCCACGATGCCAAAGTGCAGCGTGTCGATACGCAGCAGGGGCACGAAGACAAAGATCATGATGACCCGGAGGAGGTTGATGTTCATGGTGCCAGCCGGTAGTAAGATCTCCTTCGTGTACGTCTGCAACACTTCGGATCGCGTCCCCACGAGAGCTTTGAAGAGCCAATCGGATCGTGAAGTCGAGTTCACGTAGTAGAGCTGACTACTGTGGTCATCTGTGATCTCGAGCTCTTCCATAAGGATGTCCATGTCCTTGGCAACGTAGCTGTACCATTCCGTTAGCAGCGAGAACATGCCGCCACTTAGGAGTGAGAAACTCCAGCAGAATAGAATCACCGTGTAGATCCGCTGGAACTGCACCTCATACGCACGACGGCGACTCACGTAGAGCAGCAGCGGGATTGGTAGAATGGGGCTGAAGACGAGCAGGAAGTAGTTCAAGCTCTGCGCGCGGATCTCGACGTCGGACGAGAAGAGGTTCGTGAGGTTCGAGCCCGTGAACAGCAGGTACATGACGAAGAAGATGAAGGCGATGTACGACGACCGCGGCGAGTTCTCGCGCGCGAACGTCACCTGGTAGAGTTTCTCCAGACGTGGTTCGTTCACGAACGTACTGGTCACGGGGTGGAACTTGACCTCCACGGGCGTCTTCTTGGTCTGCGCCACGTACACCGAGTCCGTGAGCGGGTAGATGCGAGACACGCGCTGGTTCGTGCGCTCCTGGTTGAGCGTGGCGTGGATGGCGTCCGATCCGTGCGCGGCCGACGTATTCCCGCCAAAGAAAGTGGAGCGCGACGGCATACTCAGTCCGCCCGTCCCGGCCGCAGACGCCGCGTCATGCTTCTGCTTGGCCGGGTCGGGCGTCACGCCCAGGAAGAGCGGCGCCACGGTTTGAAGCAGACCGCCGGGCGCCGCCGAGCGCTCGTCTTCCTTCCCACCTATCTTCACTCCGCGCGTCGTGGATGCAGCGCGCACCGCCTGCTGCTTGGGCGGCGCGTGCTTCTTCTTGCCTCCCCGGAAGACCACGGAGAATCTCGACGGGTTCTCGCGCTGCTGGCTCACTACGTTGGCGTTTTGCTCTCCGTCAGAGACCTCGGAGAAGCGCTGGACGCGGTCAGCGTCGCCGTCGCCGTCGGCGTCCTGGGCAGCCGTTCGCGTCTTGAGTGACGGCTGCGGCGTCCCCGTGAGCGACCGCAGCGAAGACGAGAAGGACAGGAGCTTCTGGGGTGCGTGCGAGCCCGCCAGCTCCACCGACCAGGGCTCTCGGAGCGAAAGCCCGTGACCGTGTAGCCCTCGACCGTCGCGAGAGGCTGCAGTTGGTGGTGCGTGTGCTTCAGCCGCTCTTCCAGCGACGACTACAAGGACTAGGCACTTGACGCCGACTCACGTCGCGCACGTCGTGGTGGCTCAACGCGCGCTTGGCTCTCCTCTCTTGAGAGCGCTGCTCCGCCTGGTACTACAAATTGGCTGTAGGACCACGTCTCCATGCGCTGCGGCTCGACGCCAGAGCTATTTATTGTCGAGCAAATGCTCTCCAGAGCGAAACGGACCTCTTGTGTGTGTGCGTGCGTGCAGAGGCATGACTCTCCAGACGCATGCGCGCCACCGTGTTTGTAGGCGCCAGCCACTGCTTATTAATAGAGGGGTCTACCCACGGAAGCTAACCGCTCGAGGCACCCCGCGTGAGGTAAGCACTCGCTTTCGCCTTCTGAGCGGCGCGACGGTCATCTCGCTGCAAGTCTTCCGGTGCGCACGTCGCAGCCTCGCGTGAGGCTCTCGCTGTGGAAAAGCTGCAGCGTTTGCAGCCCACCGAGCAATGGGGAGATTGCGAGCCGGTGCAATCGGCAAGGGAGAAGCTAGCGGAGGACTGGGCTAGCGCTTTCGCTTCCCAGACGCGCGCTGGGGCTGGCCAGGCCTCCCGCAGCGCATGCGGAGAGCTCCACTTCTTCACGTGTGCATGTGCCTTTTCTGTCGGCGTCCGTAACGGCGAATTCGCGATCAAACTAGGCAATCAAACGCTATACAAGTGGGTATTCGGCCCTAAACCCATGTCAACCACACCAAATACGGCGTGAAATGCGGCAGCGAACGGGTTGGAATGTGTGCATCCTCGAGCTGCTCTCCGCCTGTGATACCGACGCGGTCATTCCAGCACAGCAAGCCGCCGACTTCAAATTGGATGCATCAACAGGACGCCGGGCAGTGAGACCGGCCAGCATGCAGGAGGTTCGGAGCTGCTCAAAGCGGAACTTGCATCCAAGCGCCCACGTGCCTGCTCCCCCCTGTGCTGTCTGCTGCGAGTACCATGACGGAAGAGCTCTATGCTAGCGCCATCAGCCAGCCCTCTCGCGCCGGTGCGTTCTTGCGCGTCTGTTGCGTGTGGGTGTGACTTTGTCGACCCTCCCATTTCACCCATTTGCATATGCAACTCGCTTCGTGGCAAACTGGGCAGTCTACTGGCTGTGCAAGGCCAACAACTACCCCATCCAGTACAAGTACACGGACTCGGGGAAGGGTGAAACGCGCACCGAGGAGTTCCTGCGTCTGAGCCCCATCGGCAAGATCCCCGTGCTCAAGGACGGCGACTTTGTGCTCACGGAGAGGTCCGCTTTGCAGCACTGTCTGCGCTACAAAGCGCGTCGTGCTGGCACACAGTACAATCTGACCGACCTCTTGCTGTCTCCATCGTATTGTTAGCCACGCCATCATGATCTACCTCGCGGACAAGCACGGATGGGACGAGTGGTGCCCGAAGGACTCCAAGATCCGCGCTCGTGTACGTGGATCTGCGTCTCCTTCTGTTTCCCGCGGCTTCTAACTATCGCTTGCACTGCAGATCCACGAGTACATGAACTGGCACCACCAAAACACGCGTCTGAGCTCCAAGGTGTTCTTTAACCAGCTCATGGTGAACCTCGGGCGTGGTAACGCCAGCATCGAGGCCGAGCTGCGGAACAAGCACAAGACCATCGCCGACATCCTGCGCATCCTGGAGTTCTGGCTGCGCCACGACAACCTCTACCTCGTGAGCGCCACCAAGCCAACGGTGGTGGATCTGTCCTGCTACAACGAAGTGGTGCAGCTTGAGGTCATGGGACTGCTCACCAACGTGGACAAGGACTTCCCCAAGTGCGCCGCCTGGCTCCAGCGCATGAAGGTACGAGCGCCCATACGCGCCGCAGCTCGATGCTATTGCGCGTCTAGCACTAACACTCCCTCCTGTCTTGTCCTGGCGGCCGTAGGAGCTCCCGCACCACGACGAGATGCTGGCGCCCATGGTCACGTTCTTCCGCAAGTTCAAGCTCGCGGGCTCCAAGCTCTGAGCTGCTGTCGTCTCCAGCCCGGAGCTGCTCGCCACGCGAATTTTCGTCCAATCCGATCGCTTCCCAGTGAATGAACTACGTTTCCATTGGTGCAAATAAAGTGCATATGGATCCTGGCGTTGGGTGATTGGTTGAAAAGCGCGAATTCCCGCCTTTGCGTCTGCGCCAGAGAACCCCTGGATGGCCGCCAATCCGGACTTTGGTGGCGAGCAAGCAGACGAACATGTCGGGCGTGACCAAGAGCTTCAAGAATGCCTTCCAGGTGCTGTGCCCCACGCGCAACTACGGCCTGGGCGCGCGCGTGACGCGCGGCATCTGGTCCAAGTTCGAGGAGCCCTCGTACTGGGAGGTGACGCGCATCCGCCCGTCGCCGGACCTCAAGCACGGCAAGGTCTACGGCAAGTTCACCTTCCGCGGTACGTGCACCTGGCTTCTGGGCGTTGTTGTATGCTGCTGTGCGGGGGGTGTGGCAGTCTGCTCATGGTGATGTATTGGGCTCTTTTGCGTTGCGCGCTCCTAGGCAAGACGGACCCGAAGGAGAAGCGCATCAACGGCGTGCTCAAGCGCGACTGGCGCTTCTACGAGCAGTAAGCGGGGGAAAGAGGCTCCGGACGACCAGCAGTCGCAGCGGTGGCGTAACACACTCAATAGACGGGAAGACACGACGCATGCGAGCGAGCAGTTCGCTGGAGTGGCGCCTACAGGAAGGGAGGGGGCCAAGGTGCTTCCTCGCCTTGCGCACGCCACGCCGTAACTGGTCCCCAATACAAGGCACAGTATTATTTCTTCCAGCACAGCACGCGCAGGGCGCCAAGAGCGCCACCACTCAATGCACAGCGCAGCAGAAGCGCTAGCAGCCTGGCTCACCCTGCGCATACGCCACCTCACCTCCTCCTGACGCCTTGGAGCTGCTGGCGGTCGACACCACTTCCGAAAGGCCGTGCATTCGTACTTAGTCGAATGCATACAATTTCCCAGTTGTTTGGGGCGCTTGAAGGCTCGAGAAGCAAATCTTTCCACGTGGTGGCGACACGGAGCGCAAGTCATTGCGCGTACTGCGAGCTAGAGAGCCCAGAGGAGAGCTAGCGATGGCGGCGGCGCGCGTCCGTCGCTCGCTTTTGACGGCTGCGTGGCTGTGCTGCTGCGTGTGGTGGCTCCGTGGCGGTGTGGCGGCGCTGGAAGCCGTGACGACCCTCGACGAGGTGGCCGCGATCGAGAGTTCCTCCAAGGTCTACGCGCTGCTGGTGCTGGCCACGCAGGAGCCCACGAAGGAAGCAGAGAGCGCAGGCGATCAAGACGACCTGGATCAGTTCGTGGATATGGCAGTGACGGCGTATCCGGCGCTGCGCGAGCTGGAGCAAGAGCTGGACGGCTTGGCGTCCTTTGCTGTCGTGGACATTGCGCCATACCGCAAGGGCTCTCTGGCCACCAAATGGAACCTTCCAGGACTACCAGCGCTGGTGATCTACGCAGATCCACCCAAGGAGAACCCGTACACTGGCAAACAGTACCGCGACGCTGTTGTAGCGGACGTGGGGCTGTTGGAACGGCCACGGAAGCTCAAACGTACACTCAAGGAAGGCATCCCGACCGAGTTTGTGCATGAACTCTCAGGTGCAGATGCGTCGCTGGAAAGCGTGGACAAGTTTGTGAACGACCACATACAGCAACAAGCCGAGGGCGGTGGGGGCGTGGTTCTGCTGCTCTCGAAGCAGCCGCACGCTTCGCACTTGTTCCACGCACTTTCGGCCGAATTCCACGACCAAGGACTCACGTTCGCGTTCATGAGCAAGGACGAACCTGGTGCCAGTGAAGTGATGGAAGCGCTTCAAGTAAGTGAGCTTCCAGCGCTGCTAGTGCTGCAATCAATGGCGGAGCATGTGGCGCTGGAAGCGGAGAGCATGACGACATACAGACAGTTGAAGGAGTTCGTGGAGCCATTCGCGCTTCAGCACCAAGAAGATAATACTGCTTCCAAGTCCAAACGTGGTAAGAAGAACGCCAGGAGCTCGTCGTCCGTGCGCTTCCTGTCAGAGAATGATTTCGACGACGAAGTCCTAGCGTCCGACGTGGTTTGGATCGTTGAGTTCATGGACGCTAAGCAAGAAGCTGCAGTATCGGAGGACGCTTGGAAGAAGACGTTCAAGGAGCTGCAGCGCAAGTCCGGCATGATCGCTCTGGGTGCTGTGAGCTGCGAACGAGAAGCGGAGCTGTGCGAGCGCTTTGGCGGGCCAGGGGTTCGCGTGTTCTCGATTGAATTGTCGGGTCTCCATGGCTTGAAACGCGGAGAAACGCTCTCGCAGACATTCGCAACGATTGATGAAGCCACGGAAGTAGCCATGGAGTCGCTCCCAGACGCGTCCGTCAGTGTGGAATCCTCTATGGAGCTCAACGCCTTCATTTCCCAAGCTCTTGAAACCCACTCGTTACCGGTCCTACTCTTCACGACCAAGAGCTCCACGCCGCCGATGATGAAGTCGCTCGCGCTGTCGTTTCCGACCCAGAAACTCAAACTCGCGGTCCTTCACGACGCCGACGCAGATCTAAAAGGCCAATTCATGCTCAAGCCATCGACGAAGACAGCGTTGGTGTGCTTGGTACCGACGGAGCCCAATCCAGATGACCCAGTCGGAGCCGCTCCCTTTGGCGTCGTCACGTACAACAAACAGACCATGGGGCCCTACACGTACCCGAACATCATGCAGTTTATGCTGCAAGTGCTCTCACAATATCCTCATCCGGTGGGTGACGGTCCGGAGGAGAACGAACCGGTGGACTTTTCATCGCTGGATGATGCATCTTCACACGCGCTGGTCCCCTACCTGACCAAGGACAACATGGAAGAGCTTTGTGGATCCAACAAGATCTGCGCCATTGGGTTCTTTGAAGACCACGTAGACACGCTGGACATCCCGGAGTCGCGGCTCTCCAAGTCGTGGGCCACACTGGCACATGTAGCAGCCCTGAGCAAGCAGAATGGCGAGCCGTTCCACTTCATGTGGGTGAATGGCAAGTGCCAGAAGGACTTTGCGGCAGCTTTTGACGTCGGGCTGTACCAGATGCCCACGGTGGCGGTCTTCTCGCCTTCCAAGCAGCGCTACGCCACCAATGTTGGGCTCTTTGACGAAGAGAACGCCTCGGGGTTCTTGAAAAGCGTACTGTCAGGCAAGATTGGCACGGCACCCATTGGAGACGTTCCGGAGTTGGGCGAGGAATGCTCCTTTGAAGAGATCCAGACTGTGGACGTGGGTCTGGGTGGCGACGACGAAGATGAAGAGCTGGACGACATGCTGAGCGAGATCCTCGGGGAGGAGAAGAAACAGCGCGAAATGCTGGAGGAGCTGGAGGCGGAGAGCAGGGACTCGAAGAAGAGCAAGAAGAGCAAGAAGTCCAAGAAGGGCAAGAAGTCCAAGAAGAAAAAGAAGAAGGCCGAGCGGGATGAACTTTAATGCACTTGTCTGCAGCTTTCCGCGCCAGGAAGAGGGGAAAGGCACAGGGTGACGTAGAGAATGAGAACAGAAGCAGCCCCCAGCAACGTGGCTCAGCTCTCTCGCCAAGATGCAGCGGTAGAACATGACCTCCCAACTCCCATTTCACTGCGGTCAAATGCACTTTGAAGTACTTTGAAGTAGCACTTCTGTCGACCTTGAACTTGGCCGTGCCAGTTGCGATGGGCATTCGAACGGCCGGCCCTTCCACATCCGAATCGGCCAGCTTGAGACGACGACGATGAGTGTGAAGCTGTATGGGAACCTGGTGAGCCAGCCCTGCCGCGCAGGTAAGCCCGCTGTGGTTGCGCTCGCGGGGAAGATGGCAGCACGCTTAGCTGGAGTGAGCTGCGTGTGGTTGCTAGTGGCTTGGCTGCTCAAGGCGAAGCGCGTGGACTTTGAGCTCGTGTACGCGCGGCCGCCCAAGCGTCTGCCGGAGGAGCTTGCGGCCATGAACCCCAACAAGATGATCCCCGTGCTTCAGGACGGCGACTTCTCGCTCTTTGAAGGGTACGGGCGCGAATGCACAGCGCTAGGTGGTCTGGTCTGGTGAGCTTACGGTGTGTGTCGCTGCAGGAACGCGATCTTGGTGTACCTGGCCGAGAAGCACGGCTGGAGCGACGTGTACCCGACGGAGCTCAAAGCGCGCGCCAAGGTGAACGAGTACCTGCACTGGCACCACACGAACGCGCGCCTGTGCACGTGGCACGTGTTCGCACCAATGCTGCGGCAGAGTATGGGCGTGGCCACGTCTGCGGATCTGGAGCACCTGGAGAACAAAGACGCCATCATCAGCAAGACCACGGACTTGCTGGAGAAGATGATGGCTGGGCCCTTTATCGTGCAGGGCCAGCAGCCCACACTGGCCGACTATGCGTGCTACTGCGAGATGGATCAGCTAGAGGTCATGGGGCTCTTTGAGTTCTCGCGCTTCCCCAAGACCGTCGCCTGGATGCAGCGCATGAAGGTCAGGCCCTGTCGGAAGGGCAGTGGCTCTGCTGTTTGGGTTGCTGGCGACACAGAGTGCTTACTGGCCGTTGCACGTGCGCTTGTGGTGGCAGGAGGTGCCGTGCCACGACGAGGTTCGCGTCCCCATGCGCGAGTTCCTGACCAAGTTGAAGCTCGTCCCGAGCGAGAGCCCGCTGTAGAGCCCCAGCAGCGGGCTCCCTGTGCCCAGCGGCAGAGCCGAGCAAAGAGCAGCAGAAGGGGGCAAGCGCAAGGCGGAGGCGGAGGCGGAGGCGCGCAGCCCGAGCACGACTCAGCGGGGCACGAGAGGCAAGCAAGCACACACATACACACGTAGGCAGAGCCGCCACGGTCGGCCCCATGCTCAAGGCACCATGCGTGTCCTGGAGAAGCGCTCCGTTCTGAGTTTCCTGCGTCTGACTGCTGAGTCTGAGTCCCGGGCCGAGGCGGACAACCCGGCTCGGGTTCCCCTCCAAACCCGACCCATTTCGTCCCTTCCCCTAGCCGCACTGCGGGTGGTCGGCCCGCACACTATTGTGTCCGCTGTGAGCCACGGTACTGCCTCCCTCTGCGTGGCCTCCAGTCATTTCCGAGGGCCAACCACTGCCCAGCGGCCAATAGACTCACATCGAGAGGCGGCGTTCTGGTCACTGAAGATTCCGATATTCCTCCGACTGAAAAATGGGCAAGCGTAAGTGGGCCCTGCGATGGTGTCGGCGGCTGCTTGCCGCCTGGGCGTCTGCTGGCGCCTGCGCGGCCGCTCCCGAGCGCCAGCTCTCTCTCCTCGCGTCGCGCTCGCCGTCGCAGGCCGGCCAGGCCAGCCCAATCCGACGGGAAGCATGGCGGCAGTCTACGTGAAGAGGGCTGCATGAAGCGGTGGGAGCTGCAGCGCTAGGTCCGCGTGGATGGAGCGCAGTGTGCGTCAAGCAGGCACGGCAACGGCGGGCGGAGAGCACAGCGCTGTAGCGAGAGAGAGAGAGATGGGGGAAGGGAGAGACTGGGTCCGGAGGCGTTCGCTTGCATCTCGGATGCAGCGGGAAGAGCAGGCGACGGCAGATGCCGTCAGAAGGAGAGCGTGAGCGCATCCGCAGAGACTGACGTTGTGCATGTGTCCTTGGTCCCGAACAGACAAACCTGCTGGTATTCGCTGCGCGCGTAAGCTGCGCGTGCACCGTCGCACGCAGCGCTGGGCGCAGAAGTCCTACAACAAGAGCCACTCGGTGACGGCCATGAAGGCCAACCCGCTCGGTGGCTCCTCCATGGCCAAGGGCATTGTCCTGGAGAAGATGTACGCCCACCCACCACAATGCTGTCACCATTTGCGGTCCTTTGGGATGTGATACCGCGATGAGCGCATGCACTGACGTTTGGTCCGTTCCTTGTGACTGGTCTGAACAGCGGCATTGAGGCCAAGCAGCCTAACTCCGCTATCCGTAAGTCGGTGCGTGTGCAGCTGATCAAGAACTCGAAGAAGATCGCCGCCTTCGTGCCGCGCGATGGTTGCCTGAACTACGTGGACGAGAACGACGAGGTCCTGATCTCGGGTTTCGGTCGCCGTGGCCACGCCGTGGGTGACATTCCCGGTGTGCGTTTCAAGGTCGTGAAGGTCTCGGGCGTGTCGCTCCTTGCTCTGTACAAGGAGAAGAAGGAGAAGCCGCGCTCGTAGATTATGGGCTCTCAGCCTCGGGGGAACTCGTCCGCGGCGGGACTTCAGTTTGCGGCCGCTGCGGCTTAGTGTCGTGGCGTCGTGCGGGCGTGAACGCTTCCAGGAGCTCCGTGCTGCTGTTGCGTCTGGCGTCTTTGCTGCGGTAGCCCAGCATTTCGTAACCACGGAATCGAAGGACTTTCAGAATCGCTTGCGCTAAATACTCGTCTTTTTGTTCCCTTTACTGCTATATGTGCTTGCACGGCACTTGTGCCGGGGTCCTCGAGAACTCAAGAGTACGAACGAGAACCATGCCTTCGCATGGTGGTCGAGGTGTCCTTGCCTCCTGTTTCGAGTACAGAGGCCTTGGTGCTCCTCTTGGCCATGAAGAAGCTGAAGCCTGTGAATCTAGGCAGCGGCGTTACTTTGTTCATCCAGGGGCGTGCTGACGCTTGCTCACTCTCTCGACTGCAGGCAGTGACATCACCCGCAACTTGGACGACGGTGGCATCTCCAAGGAGCGTCTGACCTGTAGTTTTATGTGGTCGGACAGCGACGTCTAGCATCACGAGCGACTGACCTGCCTTCCATCGTGCGTCTTTGCTGCTCTCAAGGCAAGAGAAGGCCATTGAGAATCTGAGAGTGAGTGAAATCCTTAGTGTCCGTCGCCCCGAGCACCGGGGTAGGACGCGCCTGTCTCGGACCCCAAAGCAGCAGGTCTGACTGGGACGGACATGCGTGCCCACAACTACCGGTGCGTGACCTTGAGGCTGTTACGCCTCGCCAAGCAACGTCTGACGTTCTGAAGCGCATTTCTGAAGATCTCCGTCGCTCCTGGCATTCTGGAGCCATAGTCACCTGACGACATGTCTCTGTCTTGAGAACTGACCTTGTCGACCCTCTCTCGTGACACGTACATCAGACGCGATGATTGACGCAATGCACGCGCACGACTCCATGGCGATGCTGCAGACTAGCCGGGCCTGCTTCGGCGGAAACCGTGTGCGAATACTTCTCATTCCTCAATTGACCGTGAGCAGCTCCAACCGCAGCAGCCGACAATCTCCATTCAAGCACACCGCAAGCACTTCAACATGACGCTCAAGCTCACCGCCAACCTCGTCAGCCAGCCCAGCCGCGCTGTCATCTGGACGCTCAAGCTCAAGGGCGTCGACTTCGAGTATGTCCGCTCGGACCCGGGCAGCGCCTACCTGCAGTCGGCCGAGTTCAAGGCCATCAACCCCAACGGTTTCGTGCCTACGCTCCAGGACGACAACTTTGTGCTGACGGAAGGGTGAGTGCCAGACTGTGTGGACTCGATTCTCTGCGTAGTGCTGTTATCCGGCCGACTCATGCTCGTGGTTGTAATTGTGCATGACAGCATGGCCATCCTGACGTATCTGGCGGACAAGTTCGGCTGGACGGACCTGTACCCGACGGACCTCAAGGCGCGCGCCAAGGTGAACGAGTTCTTGCACTGGCACCACACCAACACGCGGCTCTTCACGCTTAACATCTTCCGCCCGGAGTGCGCCGTGAAGCAGCAGTCGGCGACGCCCAAGGACCTGGCGGCGCTCGAGGTCAAGCACGAGCTCGTGGACAAGGAGCTCAAGCTGCTCGAGACCTTCCTGGTCAAGGACTACGTCGCGCACACGGACGCCCCTACCGTAGCTGACTATGCCGCGTACTGCGAGATCGACCAGCTCGACATGATGGGCTGGGATTTCTCCAAGTACGAGAAGGTCTCGGCTTGGCTTGAGCGTATGAAGAAGATCCCGTTCCACGACGAGGTGCACGAGCAATTGGACGAGCACCTCAAGGACCTCGGACTGCGTGCGACCGCCAACAAGCCGTAGACGACCAGCTCTAAGACACTAAATGGAGGCAAGGATATTGCTTCCACGCTCACTTGCTACTTATCGGGTCTGGTGCGTGTCGAATGACGCTTTCTGATGAACGCCCCGCTTGGATGAACGCCCCGCTTGGTTGTTGCCAATCCGCTTGACTGTTACTACTACTTTACCATTGAGTTCCCACGATACGTCATCATTTTTTGGACATTCACCCTCTGATACCAACGCTAGGTCTGGCCAATTATAGATAGTATCGGATCTGGCCTCATGATATAACACACTTTCCTAGCGTCGATTTACTGCATCGCTAGCCAGCGCCAGGCGAGGGAGCAACCTCCCTCTTTCAAATACTCCGTCTTTATTTCCCCCTCGGACTCGAGACTACTCGTCTACTACAGAGCACGTGACACGCTCCCTCGTTCGTTTCCCAAGCTCTTCTCTCGATGGGAGATCGACCCGTGTGACAGGAGCGGTCGGTCGACCAGCGCGCAAAGATGTGGATCCCGTCTGCTCAAGACTACGAGTCTTCCGCTCGCGATAGGCAGATCAAGGACAAGGCGTGATCCCAGGGTGAAGAGCACTACACGACGAAGACATACTCGTGCTGCAAGAGACTCAACCACAGTGTCACCAGCGGAAAGGTCTTCTTGTGCTCGTACTGCAGCCTGACGCTCGACTGCGACGCGAACGCCGCGCGCGCAGCGTCTACCTGAAGAACGAACGCTTGCTCACTCGGGCTGCTGGAGTCCAGGTCCTCGGAGACGCCTACTCCGCGGTTGTTCGTTGCGCGTGAGTTTGCTTACTATCCATCGGCCTGAAACAGAAAACGGCATGTCTTCTAGGGCCAGGACGGTGCTTTGGTGTCTCGTGGTAACTGATATCGAGGCGATCCTGGAACGATGGGGAGGCTGAGATTTGCACAAGTTGCATCCACGACACGCCGGTCCATCGGGAACCTTGTAGCTTTAGAGTGCGCTCTACCACGGTAGAAGCTTGGAGTGTGGAGCTTGGCAGTGAGATGCAGTCGATGCCTGTGCTGAGCGCCAATGCGGCGAAGGGCTCACGTCGGGGTCATTGGACGATCCCGATCCAGGTGAAGGACACTTCGGCGGGGCTGCTTTGGCAAATCGCAAAGCTTGTTCTCGAGTCGAATACCCCTTCGAAATCAATATGTTTCTACCTTCCTGAAGCATACAACAGCCACGAAACTCAACCTGTGCATTTGAATCACGTCCTGCTGAACCCGACCACTAACTTCCTTTTCCTTGCAAAACTACCACACTTCCGACGAAATAATCCGCGCACCCCTAGACCTTGGCCCAACCGACTTCTCCCGCTTCCAAGCAAGCGACGGCCCAACCAGAAGCTCAAGGCCAAAAGTAGAAGTGCCAGCAGCAGGCAAGGTCGCTTCGTGCATCCGTCTGTGGCTTCCCGCCGCTGCCGCTCAGTCGAGATGGAGGCCAGCCCGTATGAAGAGGACGCGGCGGCGCTGACTGGTGCCGCTAACGCTGCGGAACCGGTCCTTGCATCGCAAGGAGAGGACGAGGTGGGCGTGGAGGACCAGCTGGAGCTGCTGCGGATGTTTGCCACCGCGGTGAGGAAGGATCGCTCCAGCGGCAGCGAGAGCACGCGACTGGAGGCTGCACCGGCTGTGCTGTCTCCACTTCCGTTCGTGCTGCCGTTCTGCTCCACAGCGGAACTGGAACGCGTGGGGTTGGCGTCTCACGAGGTGGCGGCGCTGTGCGAGGCGGAATGGCGACTGCGCGTGCTGGCGCGCTTCGGGGAGCTGCGCTTCGCCACGACGCAGTGGCGACGGTGCTTCCATCTACGCACGCACCTGCGACGCAAAGCGGTGGAGCGCGTATCGGCGCGCGTGTACCTCATGAACGCACGCGGGGAGACCACCTTCTTCCCTATTGCTACGGGCCAGCCCATGATGTGCTCACGTGAACGTGCCGTGGTGTACAACCGCTGCAAGCGCATGTTTGACCTTTCACTGCGTATCAATCGCTCCATCCAGGAGATCTCGGCGTTCATCGGGATGGTGTCTGTCGACGAGGCGCGTGGTCTTCTGAATGAACACATCAGCCTCATGGCTTCAGTGGCGTCGCTGCGTCAATCGCTCAACTTTGAGAGCGAGCTCTTCCAGATCTTCCCAGCGCCAGTTCTTCTGGACACCAACGCGTTGTTGCGAGCCACACACAGCTTTGACGACTGCGACGCCGCCTTCCTGGACAGTTCACTGCTCATGATGCAGGTCTGGGCGTCCATTGACGGTCTGATCTACCGTCCGCTGGCGCCTCCAGCCACGATCCACCCCACGCCAGACCGCCAGCAAGAGGAGGACAGACCTAGACAGCAGGCAGCAGCCACAACGGATGCGTCACCAGCCTACGCGGCACTGAAACTGCACGAGCTCTCGGGAATGACCATCAGTATCGACGACAACACGCTTCGCTACCGGCTCCAAGGCAACGAACTTTGTGTGAATGCGCTGGTGAGCAACACGTACCTGTTGTACCTGTTCAACCCACTACAGTTCCGACCGCTGGACTGGAGCTTCGATGCAGTGCTCATGGTGGGCACAGAGCGCTATGTACTGCCTGTGCAGCGTGAAGGCGTCTTCCTGAACACCACGTCATATGCTCTCCGTGTGTTCCTGTCTTACGGGAAGTTACCGGAGAAACCACCGCCTCCACGAGCACGAAGCAGTAGTAACCAGGAGGAAGATGCTGACGACAATGCGGACGCAGCTGGAGCCACAGGTGGAGCACGCGGAGCAGACAACAGCGAACCGCTGGAGATCCCGTACGACGGCCAACGAGAGGTCTTTGCCTTCTTACTGACGGCCACGAATCGGGTGTCCAAGGAGACGCGTGTGGTGGCGTCGAAGGCCGCATGCCTGTCACTGGTCTCGTCGGTCAATGGGCCACGTGGCAACCGTCAGCGACAGCGCAGTGTGGCGTCCACGTCTACGTCGGCGTCAGAAGATGAAGGAGACGACGTGGAGGACGACGTGAGCGACAATTCGTCTGCTTCTATTGGTGCATCAGCCACGCGCGAACGTCACGTGCATCTCCCTTTCGACGCCATGATCTGTTACTGCTTCGCACCCAGCTGCCGACTGCAGTACGTGGAGTTCGCCATTGGGTTTGAACCACTCATGCACCACCTGGGTGTAGCGTCCTTCCTCCCAGATGCGTCCTCGGCTTATTAATCCGGTGTCGCCATCCTGCTGCTTCCAGCGAGGTCATATCGATGGCAGGGTGCATGGTCAAGCAGTCTAGTACACCTTCCAGCGCCTACGAGTACATTGACAACAAGCCCACGAATATATTTAAGCGTTGTGAAGTGCGAGTGCTAGGGATCTCGTCTCGTAGCGCTCGACAACAGACTTTAACTGCGCTTCTTGGCGTCCACGGCGGGACGGCGACTGCGTTTCAGGCTGTAAAGCGCGAGCGCCAATACCAGCACGGACCCGGCGGCAACCTTGTACTTCTTGGCCTTCTTGAAAGCTCGAAGTGCGACGCGAACGAACACTGGAGGCGGGAAGTACGGCTCGAGTGCAGGGGTGCGTTCTGGGTGGCAAGTGTCGTATTCTACCAGCATGCCCTTGTACATGTTCATGCCGCGGTAGTAGATGCACACGTCGCCGTATTCTCCACCTTGGTCCGTAAAGTCCAAAATGCCATACTGACCCGAGCCAGGGAAGGCTCCATGACTGTAAGGTCCGCCTTTCACGGAGCCCGGTCGACCTAATGCTGCTGCATGCAGCACAGTGAGGTTCCCGGGGCTGTGACTGCCGTCGTCCACAGCCAGCATGTGCGCGTCACCGCTCACGATGACTACAGGCACCCATTTGTTGAGTGCATGGGCCTGGAAGAAATTCACCAGTTCGCGCTGTTCGTGCACAAAGTGGCCCCATTTGCGCTCATCATCCAGCCACGGCATGGTGCTGCACCAGACAATAAGACGCACGGCCGGATCGTTGGTGGCCCGCACCAGTTCCTGTTTGAACCAAGCCTTCTGCTTCTTGCCCAGTACCGTCTTGGACGGCATTGCAGGAGCGTTGTTAGGCGTCCTGGCTGAGCGTAGATCTGTCACAATGAACCGCACGCGGCCGATGGAGAAGGCTTGGTGCACCGTACTGGTACGTGAAGCACCGCCTGGAAGTGGGTAGTGCGGCACGAACTCACGGTAAGCTTGCACCGAGGCGTTGCGTCCTGGCGCCGTCTTATCGCTGTTGTCTGGGCCAAAGTCGTGGTCGTCCCACATGTAGGCGAAGGGAAGTTGCATGGCGAGCATGGCACGACCGGCCGGAGACGCGAACATGGAGTTGTAGGCGGAGCGAAATTGGGCCACGTCGTTCACCACCAGATTGTGGTAATGTAGATCTCCCGTGTGCAGGAAGAAAAGCGGCTTGTGTGCTGCGATCTCGTCGAAAACCTGCAGACGTGGTAGAAGTATCATATTCATGAGGCGCAACCGTAGTAGATGGCGACGAGATGTACACGTAACTGAATGTAGTACCTTTGGGTCCGAGTCCTCGTCGGCACAGGATGAAAAGGCCAAACGAAAGTTGTAGGGCGCACCCTCTGGCGCCGGCGTGCGGAAGCTGCCGCTTTTGGCCACGGCACCCGAGCGTAGAAGCGTCAGCTCGTAGCGGTAGATGCGGTCGCTGTGCGGCAGTTCCGTGAGCGAGCACTGCTTCACATCTGGCGGCACCAGCGACGCCGCACTCAGCTCCTCGCCGTCGCCGCGCTCACCGCCGTCTACAGACGAGCACATACCGATGGCTGAGTGTGGACGCTCTTCCGTCTGCAGCTCTGGGAAAGCGTACATGACGAAGTCGGCGTCGCGGCACGCATGGCCCTCGCGCAGTCCAAACTTGAACGCTACGGACTGCGACGTCAGCGCGCCGCTCCAGATCCACAGCACGTCTTCCGGTTGGCACTTGACAACAGCAGAATCATCTGCGAGCGCTAGCGACCTGAAGATGGCGCACAGAGCAGCCAGAAGCGTTGCTAGCGCCGCCAGCGTCCTCCTCATCGGAGCTCTCACGGTGGTTGCTCGCATGTCAGTCTCGATCTTCACAACTGAAGAAGGGGAGTGGGGAGATACGAAGCTAATTTGGAGGTTACCTCCGATAAATCAGTGATTAAAACTCATATTCTCAGATCGTCACTGGGCTACAACTCCAGTCTACCGTGGATCTCGCTCTCACATATCTCGGGCCGTGCGGAAGCCAAAGCGGAGCTTAAAACCCCGCAAATGCCCGCGCTTTGCGAGCGAAGAAGCGTCCAAGCTCGCGGTGCACCTGCAGACAGGGTTACACGCTGGGTTACGTTTCGGGGGATCGACATGGCTACACCCGGCGACGCCAGTGCCACTCACCGCCTGGAGCTCCGGCTCGGCGATGCACTGGTCGAGCTGGAAGTGGAGGCAGAAGACGTGTTCCAATGCCTCCGTCATGACTGCAAGGCGGCGGCGCAAGCGGTGGAACTGAAGCCAGCACCCAGCAATGCGCCGTCAGTTACGGCATAACCGGTCCGCTTGCGATCCGCAGGAATCACGTACTTCCAGGTGCTTGGCGGCGAGCTCCTGTTGCGCCACAGCGTGTCGTGTTCCGCCTTTATGGCCGCGTGTGCCGCTCGTAGAAATTCTCGCCTGCATCTGTTGGATCTACAATAGAGCATGCAGTCTCGTTCGGACCACGCGGATGTATCATTGGACTGCAGCATGACACGTACCTTCTTCTC